>JAVSBS010003135.1:33871-50730 GCA_033124195.1 Coracias cyanogaster
GGTGGACACAGTACTCTAGGTTGGGTCTCACCAGGGTACAGTAGAGGGGCAGAGTCACCTCTCTTGACCTTCTGGCCACACTTCTCTTGATACAGCCCAGGATGCTGTTGGCCTTCTGGGCTGCAAGCACACATTGCTGGGTCATGTCTAGCTTCTCACCAACCACTTCCCCCAACTCCTTCTCTGCAGGGCTGCTCTTAATATAATGTCATCCATATAATGTTATTCTTGAATTAACATAGAGACTCTTCATTGAAGTAAACAAAATCTGTTCACCTGTTTTCCAACCTTGGAGCAACGGTAGCAAGAAAAGGCAAACAATTGTTTTCCCTTAAAAATAAGTCTAAGCATTTCCTCTCTTATACTCAAGTGTCTGAAAACAGACGTTTCTGTTCATTTTTTGTCTGTATCTGAAATACAAAGGAATACTTAACTCTAGTGACAATGGCAAAAATATTGTTTCAAACTTTTATAGACGTATATTGTAGTCAGTAAATAATACTAATTATTATTATGCAGCTGTTGTTGAATGAAAATAATTTAAATTGATGCCTCTGAAAAGCATTTTGGACAGCTATCCCAATGAGATATTTTTTGATGTTCATAGAGTAAAATAGAGGTGATTGATTTTCTCTTCTTTTTCTAATGTAAATAGGAAACTTAGGAGTGATAAAGTCATTACATTGTCATAAAGCAGAAAATCTGATACATGATGATTTTTCAAACTATCTTTAGGCTGATATAACCAAAACCAGAAGTGACATATTTCCTTCATAAAAAATAATCCTGGGCTTTAGTTCTGATCTTACTAACATCATTTCATTCATGTCAGCACTGGCAGTCAGATAAGAAGGAAAACAATACAGAAAAAAAGAGGACGAGAGGTGACCACATGGTATAACAGTCAGCCATGATACTCTCCTAAAAAGATGCTGGTTTGTTCCTCTAATGGAACTAATGGTCCCTGTTGATGAACTTCATTTGGAGCCCTTAACATTGCTGTGACTCAGCTTTAGGGCTTTCTTTAGACTGGTGCTGCTAGCCTATGCACGTAAATAGGATTAGCTGGAGTTGCTTCTTGTCCGTCACTCCTGTGAAGGTGTGTGGATAGCAACGGAAAAGCATTCTGTGATAAGAAGAGTGGTACAACCTGCTGCATGTGTTTTATCGGTCCATTGGCTTTTAATGTTCATTGAAGTCATTGAGGTCTCTGCTTGAAAATTGTTGCTGCAGTAAAATCTACTGACTGTTATGGGATTTAATTTTAAGGAGTTCAAATGAAAGAGAAGAAGTGAAAATTTTATATGCCACTACTATCTGCAAAAGAATTAGCACAAGCAGGTAGAAATACTGAAGTATTTCCTAAGAGAGAGAGATGCCATAAATGGATGATGGTAACTTGTACTTCCTGGACACCCTACTCGAGAAAATTAGATGCAGGATTCCTGAAGATTAAAAAAACCCCAAGCAAGTAAAAAACCAAACAATGAAACAAACAAACAAAAACAACCTAAAAAGCTCTGAAGATCTTAAGAAACAATTTTTCTCTGCACATCTTCCAATTTCTAATCCTCTTTGACAGCACAGCTAGCACGAATGCTTTTTTTTAGCTTCTATTTTTCTGCTTAGTTACTGGAAACCATTAATAGATGTTAATGTAGAAGTTGCTAATTCAACATCTGTGACCCTCTCCGACGTGTTTTATGTCCCACTGTCGACATAAGTGTTGTAGTAGGTGTGGATGGACTGGGCACGTGGTCAAGTCCCAACACCTGTGCCCATTAATAGTACAAAGTACCCTGAATATGTGGCATGTATGTAGAAGAAAAGAATAAGCATTCACCAGAAAAAAACCGAAAAGGTTCCTTCCCTATTCTGGTGATTTACCTCTCCATTCTGCTATGGAGAAGAGAGTTAGTTATAGAGCAACATTTTACAGTTGTTCCTTTAATGTGATGTAGCAAAGGCAATTTTTAAATTAAAATATTAGTACTGTTTTTTCTTTTGGACTTATTTTCACTACTGGTATTTTCTTTTTTTTTTAAAACTATTGCCAAGTAGAAAAGAGGCTGAAAGTTTGAATGAGAAGCTATTGAACTAATAATGGTAACACTTCGATTTCACTGGTGTTTAAGGAGACCTTAATCAATTATCAAGAAAAAATAGTCCTGATGTATCTGAATGGATTGTCAAAAGCAAAATAATTAAATGCTTTAGAAGCATCAGGCAAATACGATTTTATCCCATAATGCACTCAGCAGAAAAGAAAAAGGATCAAAACATTCTAAGTACTTGAATTTAATGATTCCTCGAGCTGTAGCAGTGCTGAATATGTTACTATTACAAGATCAGTCACTTTGCATTCAAGATTGTATCTAACTTAGAGAAAAATGCTGAATGCTCTACCAGTTTTCCAAATTTCCTTACTCCTGTGGCTGTATTGTATCTTATTAACTGTATTATTTTCTAAGATTTGGAAACCCTTAGATTAGTGGCAGCCGCCATAAAATGTAGCACAGCCTGTTACCTCAATTTTCACTCAGTCTTTTGTCTCCTGTGCCCAAAAACATGTATTAGTCCAAAATATATTGGTATATTGGTCTAAAATATATTGTTCAGGAAGGGAAGGCATCAACAGCAAAAGAGGATGAGCCTACCAGTTCTCTTGCATGTTAAATGCTATAATCACCTTTCAAAATACTTTCTGAAAAGCTAAGCAGCTCTAGGGCTGCAACTGTCAGTCCTTAAGTCACTTTTGCGGTCCTTCCCTACAATCATTCAACTTCCTGATAGCCTTTTAAAATGAAGGTCTTCAGAACTGTACGAAGTAGCCAAGTTTACATCTTATTACTGCCAATGGTAACTTCAAATCCCTGTAGTTTTTGATGTATAAATCTACTGACTGAATTAGCTCTTTAGGTATGGAGTTGGGCTTCATGTTCAGTTGCTTGTCATCTCTGCTCCTTAGTTATTTTCAGTTTATTGCTACTTTTTTTCGATTGTGACCAAGCTCTGGTGTAGCTCTGGTGTGTATCTGCTGACTAGCGGGTCATAAATTGTGCAGCCACCAAGAACGGCCGCATTCTGTTGCGCTTTGCCTCACACAGTGCCTGGAGTATAAACCTCTACAAAATGGGTATCCTTAAAACTGCCATTATGGAATTACCACTTGTACTTGTTTAGAGATTTTTTTTTTGGAGCCAGTAATAAAATATTCTTAGTACCTCTCGTGGGAATACTCTGATAAAGGGAAAAGCCTCTGAGCAAGGAAAGGGCAGGGCAGGGAAGGGAAAGGGACAGAAAATCCCAATGAAATAGTATTGGAGATCACGGTTAAGAATATATGAGTTGGACTCCTTGACCTCCATCACCACCTTCGCTACTCTAAGACCATGGCTTTCCGTGTCAGAAACACTTAAATTTTAACAGAAACTTCCCCTAAATTCTAAGCCATAATTACTTAAGACATAATCACCTTTTTATTTCATCTTACTTTCAAATTAATCAGTAAGACTAGTTTATATTTTTTTTAATTCCCAGATTTTTTAAATACTACATTCCTATATAATTCCTTGTAAATATATTAAGTCTTTGCAGTGAAAAGATATCGAAATATCTGACAATGATTACTTTTAAGTATATGCTCAGCAAATTTCCAAGTAATTAGCCTTAAAGAAGAATTAAAAGCTAGATATATTCATTACTGTATGTTGGTTAGTTTTTCTATCAGAGCACAAGTACTCTCAGTCCTGCAAAGTCCTATTCCAGTAATTCAGGTAGGAATCTTCTGTGATGCCACAAATAGTGCTGTGGAACACAGCAATTCATGTAGTCTGTGTAAGACTATGAAAGTAGACTGTCAGCTATTAATTAAGCTAACTATGCTGCTACGAGCCAATTATTCCAGAGCTTCTCAGGGTCAAATGAGCACCTTGTCACCACAGGCACCTTTTTGCAGGAATACAGGATTAGTAGTGAAACTTCTACTGTGCCTTCATGACATAACATTCAATCACATGAATACGTATTACTCATTCAATATAAAATACACGTTAAAAAAAAAAAAAAGCCACTACCTCCTGCAGCTCAACAGCATGTTTCAAGGAGCTGATAACAGGTTGTGCAGCCTTTGCAGTGAGGAGTGTTGCTACAGAAAACTACAATAAACCAGTGATAAGAAATTTAAAGCTCAATGTGTGAACAGAATCAGATTGTTTGTGTTAGTTGCAGAATTGTATGCTCAGTTCCGTCACTGATAATACTTCTCACATATTCCTCGGCAGTGGGTATGTACATTTATTTTTGCATCAGGTTGATGTAGAGACCTAAATTACCACATACACTGTCCATTGATACCCACAGGATTCATGCTATTGACAAAAGACCCACAATTCACACAGTTCATGCTGATCCTTCCATCCAAATCCAGTAATCTCTATCAATTTATTTTCTTCTGAATTCTTATGTAGGTGGGGATGAAATCAGTGAACCTTTCTTAAAGTTTTTTGCCTTGACATCACAAGGCAAGCTGGGCTGTCCTCCACTAAGCACTAGTTTATACTCTGAGCAAAGGTTATCTTCAGCTCTCTGTTCCCCACAGAGCCAAACTTATAGTGGCTACTGAATTTGTACCAAGTACTCCTGAATTAGGGATTATTTTGATGCACAGAGAGAAAGAGGGGCAGTGGAAGGATGTACTCCTCTCCAGGCTTTAGGACTGGAAGGAGAATTGGGAGATACTATCTCAGTTTCTTCCTTCTTCAACCTAACAGGCCTACAGCTCTTCAGAGTTACTCAGAAACACTGTCTATGAAAACTCTGGAAACTAAACCCTCTTTGTCCTCCCAGACCAAGCTCTCATCCGTCTATGAAGAATAGCAATAGTCCTATAAAATAACAATATTAGAGTACAGAATATAAATATGACATATATCCTATTATGAACGGTGCAAGATTTCATTTTCCTTTCATTCTACAATTAATTCCACCAATGCTGAGTGCAAATTCAATTTGCTGTCTTGCTCCTGTACTTCTGACTAAGACTAATTAAATAGTAAGTCCATTTAAGATACGTGCATAGGCCCAGGCAGAGTGGCAAGGGAAAGAAAATCATTGGCACATAACAGTGATACGTTTTGGGGTATTCTTTGGTGTCCTGGAACTCCTCTTTCAGAGTATGAAAGAGGAGACTCTAGGATGTCTTTGGTGAGAAGCTGAAGTGCTACCTTGTCTATGTTGTTGCAACAATGAGGAGGCAACCAATATACACCTCAGCTTTCCACTGGAGTCTGCAGGGAGGGAAGGGATGAAGACTGTTCTTCAGCACGGGACTTACCTGTGAAGTCAGGTGGGGTCACAGGACACAGGAGTTTCTCACTCGTTCAAGAGGTCAGACGGGTTGCAGTCAGACTTGTAGCACAGCAGACATCATCTCCGAGGCCACGTGTCGCCTGCGAACTGCACCCTGGGAAACACAATGAATTGGTTTTAAACGTCTTGGCATAATTGGGGCAGAAAACTAGGAAAGAAATAATGGTTGAAGTGTGCAAATGGCCAAAAGTGAAAGTACAGGACGTTTAGAAGATAAACCAAGTAGAATGTCCTGGCTATAACGAACTTAAACGTTAATGAAATAGACACAGTGCACAGAGGACAGTGCATGAGAATCCAGCCTTCTTCATGAACAGGAGGATCTTTATCCATGTAAGTTCTGCATCATTTTTGAGAGGGTGATAATACTTTTGCGAGGACTTAATATACCTCAAATGTTTTCAGAGACTGTAAAATACAAACCTGGGTTTTAACTGAGGACTGTACAATGACAGTGAAATGTGCCTGGACTTTGCATTAACTATTTGCAGATTGTGGTTCTAATCCTAATCGAGGCCCAACAGTCCTTTGAAAGAGGCTGTATCTTACCACTATATAGCTCTGCTGCTTCCATAGAAAATAAAGATTCTTACAATTCTGAAAAGCATGTGCCAAAAGCTCTAGAGACCTCTGTTTTTGTGTGAGAGACTACACTAGATAACCATACCCAAGCTGGCAATTGTGGAACAGTGCGGTGACTCTCAGGTTGTAAGCTGACCAGATGAAGAATTGCCAGTTTATTCTAAGGAAATTTGAATCAACAAAACTTAATCGCTTCTGTTGATTTTGGGTAGCGTGTCTTAGATTTGAGGAGCTGAGAGGGGAAAGAAGATAATACTTTATCATTTTACATGCACATGTGTAGATTTTAATGTTCTGTGTTTCCTTGAGAGGAATCCCATGGTGCCAATTAACCTAACTTATTCCAAAACAATTCTCTGTTTGGAAAGAATAATTTTCATTGTGGGTGTTCCATGAAATTGTATGCCTCATACCCTGTTATTACTGAGATGTGTGCAGTGCAATTGAGAATGCCAGTTTCTTTTCCATGCACTGTATAGATTATAGCTGTATCCCACACACAGTGCTAGATAATCCCTACTTTAATTTCGTTATGTGTACAAATCCTTTCTGGACATTTAGCGGTTTTAGAAATGTAAAAATCCATCATCTTCTGAAACGGCATTTGTTAAAACCAAAAGCTGAATTTAGAAGTGATCAAAACCAATAAATAACATAGTAATTATCTAATTAAAATGAAATTATTGCGTTTGCTGAAATATAACAGGCAGATCATGATATCCAGCACAAAATGTCAAAGAAGGAATAAAGTTACGCAGAAAATTCCATGGGTTTTAGCCAACGCAGTTTCAACCACATGTTTTTCTTTAATGGGAGGAGGTTTAACAGTCCACTAAGGCTCCAAGATTCATCATCCCTTTAAGCTCTTGGACACCCTAAAATCTGTAATGAGGTCCTAGAATACTTCAGGGAACCTATGAAGCACTGGAGCTCTCAAAACAGTACCATGTCCTTGAGACTTCGGTGTACTTTTCCTGTCCATCATAGCTATATGATCTCCTCTGGTGGTGTATCACTTGTACTATGCCGTACAGAAAATAGGTCATGTCTTTGTACTGCACAAGATAAAAAAACTGAATAACATAGATACTTTTATAGTTAATACAGCCCAACTGCTATTCCTATATATACTTCCCCAGATGCCACAGAACAATTTTCCTCTATATCCTGTTACACACATTTTCTCACAAGCTCTTAAGTCCTATTCCTTAGACGGGATCAGCAAGTTGGATTGCGGGAGGAACACTTCCTCCAGCAGAGCACTAGTATATTATCATCTTTTCCACCCATTTTATCCCTTTGCAGTTAAAATTGGACAAACGATCTGTCCCTTATTTAATGGTTTATATATGATTTTAGTTTTATAAACCAGTCAGAACTAATTTTTCCCATTACCAAAAAAAAAATAAAATAAAGCCTTCCAGAAGATGAAACCACTTAGTAGCTGACACTTATTTTTGTTCACTCTCAGTGTCTGCCGACATTCTCATATTGCTGGAATTTTTAAAGAAATTATTCCATAAATCTCAATAAAGGAATATTCTCTCTTAGATTTAATTTGGAAAAATGGAATATACAATCTGTGGGAGAGGTCTGCAAAATTCTTTCAACCATTTGTTTTTAATTTACAGCAGATACTTTTTAAAACCTTGATCTATCTTCACTGGCATTGAATCGCAATCCCTACAGCTGAGTTGCAACAACTTTAATTCATGTAATAATCATTAATTTTGTGCCAAATGAATGCCTTGAAAAGAAACAAAAGAGGGAGTAAATCACCAAAAACTTTTATCTTTTTGACATTCCTAAAAATTCTGTGAATTTTAGATTCTGAGAATCTCAGCCAAGAGACAACAAACCAGAAGTGCTAATAGATTAATGGTTCTGAGTCCTACTGTATTGTGAAGGAGAAGAGAAATTTTTTTTGTATCAAATCATGTAAGAAAAGTACTTAAACTTGAAGTATCCAGATCATTTTTTGGAAGTGTGATCAGTTTTCATGAAGAAGCACATCAGAAGGAAGTTAACTCCTCTCAGGACACCATTTAAAGCTCTTCCTTAAAGAAAACACACACCTTTCCATTACAAATTGAATGCTTAATTGTAACTAACGAATGTAAAATAATATTGTACACCTCACAGGATGTGAGTTGAAGATGTGACTAAGCGCTATTGACTCTCCTTATCGAGCATCAGGCAAAGTTTAGGTATGTTAATCCATGCACTAAACCTTGAGTTGAACAAATAGAATTTCAGATGAGAAAAAAGACAATTCAGAATGTTGGCAGCTTCCATTACTGCTGTTTTCCTCTCCCGTAACTGCCTTATTATGATATCACCAGGACACTATTGCTACAGTGACTTTTTGAGGAAAAGAGCAAGAAGTCCGTGGTCTCACCTAACAGGCATGTATGTCTAAGTCAGTAAGATCTAATAAAACTTAACAAGCCACCGATGAGATTACTCAAATTTGCCCCGACGGTTATTTACAGATCACAGCCCCCTGCCAAATACAGTGAAATTCCAAATGCCATGTCAAAGGTTTGAAGCAACAGACAAACGCAGAAGTAGGGAATATTGGGGAACTACCTAACAGAAAGCAGCCTCTGTCAGGTTTTACCACCTCCGCTGGCTTGCCCCTCACTGGGACAAATCAAAACTTATTTCACAGACAATGTTTCTCCAAAGGCCTGTGGGGCTGGGAAGGCCACGGATAAAACTGGATCAAACCCTTTATTTACAAATGCTTGGTAAAAAAATGTGTAATCGATTACTTAATTGAAAAGTCATTTCAGTTCTTGAACCAGAAGCATTCAAAGCTGTGTTTTTCCTGTAGTTTAATGAGTATTTTGCAGCTTGGAACTTTTGGTGCTTCTTGTAGAGCTACATTCTTGTGAGAAATTACATGGACCTTTTAATAATTTTGCGTTTGAAATAGTATGTTAAACATGTACGTGGCACAGATAAAAGAAAAAAAGGAACATCGTTCAACAGAATTCATATAGTCCCCTACTTTGTATTAAAAATTATACACGTTATCCACGTGTATAAATTTTGTTAAATTTGACTGTCTGCATAAATATTTCAACTTCCAGGAGTAAGAATTCTAAGGAAAAACCAGTGGCAAATAACTAAGGGAAATGAACTTAATTAGCTACTTACTAACCAGTAACTTCTGAAATGGATTTATATGAATGGTCAAAAAAAAACGCAGACAAAATGCATGAAAGAAACTCAATGTGAGCACTGCTAACTAAAACTGTCTTTTCATAAGGCCAGAAAATTCCTACCTTTGTTCAATAAAATAGAAATGTACCTTCCAATTTAGAAGGTGAAATGAAACATACTGCTGGATTTGATTTCTTTGATTTTCTTAAGGGCTGTAATTCATCAAAACACCAATTACAGATGTTTTCATAGAAAATGAGAATATCTTACTCACATGTTTGATGTACTAGATATGCAGTGAAAGAGAGGGTTTTGGAAAAAAAGAGAAAAAGCTTCAAAAATGAAGCACCAGATTTCAAAACAGACTCTGCAAAGTGCCAGTTTGGTTAGCAAATGTGTATTATCACTTAGCAGTAACCAGTGATAAAATAAAAGGTGCAAAGGGTATTGCTTGTATTATAGTATCACTCTGTCTGGAGTTTTTAGAGAAGCTCCCAGGGCTGGACTGCATAAAACAAGACTTCTGCCATTATGTTTCCCCGTTTTTTGTCTTAATTCTGCCCATTTGCCAAAAGGTAGAATAGTTTTTTTTACTGCTGCTCTCAACTACACAATTCTTCATTTGATCAAAAACTAGTGGAATTGGGATTTTTGTTTAACTGATTAAAGGTCTGAGTCCATGATACTCTGTGTTTCAGCTCTAGCTGTTTGAAACTTTATCGTCTTAATTTTGAGACTGAACATAGCCTGTGTTGTTCTAATTGCACTGGTTTTTTTGCAAAGAACTTTGTACTGGATTCAGCCAAGTTAAAGGGTTTCCAAGATCATGGTCTTGGCTCAGGATAAATGGAGCCAATGAGCTAAACAAATTCCTGCTTTCTTGCTTCTTATAGTACAAGAAAAATGGAAAGAGCAGAATGGTTTTACTGCTTTATACAAGTGAAACAATCCTGGAAACGGCGAAAATATAAGTTAACTGTGTTTATGTCAGCGAGACACATTATTTCAGAAATGAGTTTTAGCTTTCTTTCAAAATACGAACCACATATTACAACATTAATGAAGCAAACATTTCTCACTTGGCAAATTTAAGAAAAAGCTAGATTTAAGACTCATCACTGTGGGATTTAAAATAATAAAGAAATTTAGTCTAGTACGGACAAACATTAGTGTTCTTGTAACATGTAATGGCAATAGCTGTCTTGCACTGTGCTGAATGACGATCCACGTCTGTATTTGTTTCAACTTCTGTTACTGAGAATGCTTTTCTAATGAGCTAGATTTTAAAGTTGGGATTGAAATAAATGAGTAATGGAAAAAAAAAAAAAAGACAAGGGACTTCTAATCAGGATAACAGTGTACATTCTTTCAAAGTCATGTTTATAAGTTCAGAGAAGCAGTGGATCTAGTTCAAAGACAAACCCTATTTCAATCTGCTTTTCAAAACTACCATATAGTTGCTTACTAAAGTTTATTTTCAGCTGAATCCCAGCCCGACAGCAACTGATTGCTTGAGGTAATTACTGTACATCATAGCCTGCTTTCAATTGTGAGGTGCCACCATTTCTATGTACTATAGGTCACAAAATCATTAATTTACGGTTTGTGTTTCAGGGTTGTTCTTTTAGAACATAAGGAACTAACTGCTGTTTCAATGGGCTGTGGGAGAACCGGTAATTTGCATTTGCTGATTTTAAATAACCGTAGGATATTTAACCTGAAAGAATTCACGCTGCACAAACATGAATTTCAACACACGCAGAGTTAGATGTGTAACTGAACTCCAGAACATACAGTTTGATTCATGCACCAAGAAGGAATATTTGAATTTAGAAAACTCCATGTGGTTTCACTGACAATTAAGCCCTTTAGACTTTAGGCAGTCTTAAAAGTGCATTGAATAAACAAGTATTTCCTGGTGACTTTTTCATGTATATCACAGGCATGCATTTTTAAGCCCTCTAAGTATAATCCTGGAATAGTGCATAGACACCAAAGACAATCATTTGTTACAAGAATTCTGGAGTACTAAAAGGGCGAATCTAGTCTTGATGCAGGTCTTGAGTGAAATACATGAGTTGATTCAGGAAGTTAACGTGGTTGAGCCACTAAATAAAAGTGACCATAATATAATTAAGTTCAACATCCTCCCATGGGATCCTACCATGAGGTAATAATATTACAGTACTTTTCAAAAAAGGAAGATTTTTATATTGAGGAAGTTAGAAATAGCCTGAAGGGGAAAGTTAGGAAATTAAAATCCGTAGAAGCAGCATGGAGGTTCTTTAAAAGTACCTTATGAGACTCAGGGAAAAGTATGTATATACTGGAACAATTAGGAATCAAGAAGGTGAGAAATATAGCAAGGTAAGAGGGAATGTTCAGGCCTCCAAAAAATAATAATCCTATAATAAAATGGAAATTCAACTCAAGTGACACTAATAGAGCAGCATATAAATTCAGAACACCAGAGTAAGGGTTATATCCTGCCATTGTTTCACTGGCAAAGTAAGCAGGAGTTTCCCATCAACATTTATGGTGGAACAACTTTCTGAGGCTTGAAGGGAAATTTAAAGTACAGATAGGGAAAAATACAGATAAATTCTTGATACATTGTGATAAAAGAAGAACTTCCTCAAGCTGGGTGATGGTGTTTGGCAAAGGCCGGTTACCTCAATCTTGTATAAAAGCCAGAGATACAGCTTTCCTAGCGTACAAGAGACTAGGAAATTCACACCTTATAGCTGGTTTTTAACATTTTCCGTTTCTCCACCTGTAGGGCTGAGAAAAAATAAAAGAGAGGGAAAAGAGAAATGATGGAAAGCATCAGCATACATTGCCCTAAAAAAGAAGTTCTCTAAAGGAACTGAAAATTTGAGTAGTTGAGATAATGAAGCTGTACTATTTATTTTTACAAAATGGAGCTATTATCTTTGAGTTTGCCTTTAAAAGGGCTCTGAAGGTCATCTTGCAAGTTACAGAGAAGTGAGAACCTAGAAAAATCCTAGGTGAGAAAAATTAAGAGAATTGTAAAATCAGGTCAGAAAAGCATCTTGTGTAAGTTAATTTGCTGCCACAAACAGAACTCTATCAAAGAAATTAGTAAAATACATTTCTAGAAGTTTTTATCCAGTGTCTCTGAAGAAAGTAGGGTGAGATTGCTAGTCATAAACTAAACTAAACTGCTGTGGTTCAGACTGCACTCAGGGAAGAACTGCTCTATACCAGTGCCTCTAGATATACCTCTGATATACCGCTAAATTAGAAGGCGAAAAACAGTAAGACAAAATAAATAGCCGATATCTTGAAAATAACTTTAAAATGTGTAATCTAGTATTGATGCTAGAAAATCAGCTGTTACTTTGAGGAGTTCATGATAAGTAAGTGGCAGAATTTGCTGGTGATACAAGATTAGAGCACAGTGGTAGGAATTCTGGAGAAATTTTCTAAATCTAATAATGAAATGGCACGTTAAATTCAATATGAAATACCTCTGGAAGAATCTTTAAACAAAAAGTTCTCACCTTATTCTGTTCTGTCCTGAAAAATACTTAAGAAGCGTCAGTGACAACTCTGAGTAGCTATCCAGCTATAAAAAAGCAGGTATTGGGCAGTATCTAAAAATGGATTTGAAGTAACTTGGAGAAGGGGCACTGTCACTGTATAACCCAGCAGCATCCTCAAGAGTTCAGCAAGACACAATTGGATTAAATAGTGTTGAAAAGGGTTTTTGTTTGATGGCATCTACAAAATATATTTAATTTGGAGAAAATAAAATCTAGCAGAAATAGGTGAAGTAATAAATGTCAGAGAAGGCAATATTGCCTTTTCATTCTTTTTTTTTCTTTGATGAAAAAATTTAACAAATTGAATTGTCACACATAGAAGGAATGACGTTTGAGCAACATAATCACTTATTTGTTACACGCTGTTGCTTTGATAGTTTTGATTCAACACCAATTAATGATGGATTTGCCTGTAGCTTTCCTACTACTATAATTTATTATCCATTTGTTAACAAAATTACAGCAGCCATGTAGCTTTCCTGATGGGGAATCAGGTTATACGTTGATTAAACTGGGTGCAGTAGGTCCTAGCTCTGCTGGTGTTGTAGTCTATACAACTATCACCTTCAATCTTTGGCTCAGATTCCTTGTCCAGAAGTATCCTACCGTTAATGTTTCTTTCTTTCTTTCTTTTCTGTGCGGAGCAGAACTAAGACATCTCAAAAGTACCTTTGATGTGGAACTCTGAATGTGCTGTAAAGCTAGGTGACTTGGGAACTCATTTAGGCCACCAGACTCACATGTAAAGTCTGGCTTTAGGTCAGGGCTGGGTGCAGTTGTAAGCATTCCCAAGGCTATCAACAGGGACTAAGGGTTGTCAAGACATACTTCTGAGGACAGTTATACAATTTGAAAATATTGTACACAATATACAATGAGACGGACAGAACTCGGAGAAGAAGCTCCAAAGGCACATATAGTCAATGGTACTTGCTCATAAAGAGACCCGCAGTGCTACTGTCTGTAATTAAATATTGCTTGGTAAAAGAGACTCATGGCTCCATATAGCTATCAGGAAAATTATTCAGGATATCTACGTTACAGATTGTAGTCCCTGCCATGAATCAAGTGCAGAATTCCTCTTCTGATTGTAAGGGAGCTGTTGTTTGAAACCTTCTCAGGTCAAGACAAGAAATTCTAGTAATAACACAAAAAGAAAATGAGAGAAAGCCCATAACAACAGGACCAATAGCTTGATAGGTTAGACCTTTACATTGGATATCCAAACCGATTTTTTTACTGATTAGGACTTTCCAACAATAACTGCCACAGAAATGCTTTGCCAGAAATCCTAGACTAGCATTAGTGATGTAATTCTCTGTATTTGTTGTCACACTGAACTGCCCCACTGCTTGCTCTGCTGCCTGTGCTCTTCTTACTACAGCTCAGTTTGCTGTTGGTCTTCTCTGCTGCCAGGGCACGCTGCTGGCTGGTGTTCGCTTTGCTGCCTACCGAGACCCCGAAGTCCCTTTCAGCAGCGCTGTCCCCAGCCAGTCGGTCCCCTGCCTGTATTGTTGCAAATGTAATAGAAGCTGGAAAGGAAAAAGTCTGCAGTGATCTGTAGCTGCAGCTCCGGTTCGTGCCTTCTGGCTGTGGCTATCCAGCCAGAGATCGTTCTTCCCCAACTCAATGAAGATCACGTTTTCTCATTAAAACCGTAAGAGATAGCCTCCCCTGAGATACCTCTGTTATCCTGCTGTCCCTCCTCCCACCATAAACACCAGCCAGCTGCTTTAACCACCGTAAGGTATAAAGCTTCCTATCGGCCTGGCTCCCCTCTCTTAAGGATTTTTTACATTTCTCAAAAACCAATATTCAAATGAGATTTGCAAGTGTGCAGACGTGCACAACACTTCAGAAATAGCAGATGCCGTCCTGCTGTTGGCTGAGTGGCTGTGAACGGCACATGTGCATAGAAGGGTGCAAAAGAAGCCTCGCCACTAACAGCACTTCCACTGAAGTGCGTCTTTTAAGGGGTTGATTTTCAGAACTCTTAATCACTGCTGTAACCAGATACTTAGACTTGAATATTTATTATATACATAAGGCATTAAATACTTATCATGATTTATAGCTTGGGTTAGGATGTTATTTTTAAATAAGCCATATAAAGTACCTTCAATCCTGTCCATTCAGACACTCATGAGGCAGACTCCAAAATAATGAAATTGGCTTAAAAGCCTTGTGCTTAAAAAAATCCATTTGGAAATAAGGGGAGTGGAAATTCACTGCCTCCCTACTTTTTAGCTTGATTTCTGTTCTTAAACTTCTTCCTGCAATCATAAAGTCTAAAGGTTTCAAATTAAAAAGCAGAAATCTACTGCAATGTTTTATTCTACTAAGTTTGCCTTTCAATATACCACTTAGACTTTGCAAGGCTTGTAATATAATTGCAAGCATTGGCTATGCTACGTAATAAGATGTGTACACACGTCTACATAGCTGAAGATTCCACGACATAATGAAATTTTAGTCGTAATTAACGAGATGCTGGCTTGCTGAAGTTCTGTGGCATGCCTTCAAGTGTCTGAGGCCACATTCCTTCATACAGTCCGCTCTGACAAAGGTCGCAAGTCCTGCATGCAGTGAGACTATGGAAAGAGCCCTGAGGAGCAGCGAATAGGAGAACCTGCTGGTTTTCTGGACAATATCTGCTTTGTTTTAATTTTCATATGAGAAAGGACAGTTTT
Source organism: Coracias cyanogaster (assembly GCA_033124195.1). NCBI lineage: Eukaryota > Metazoa > Chordata > Aves > Coraciiformes > Coraciidae > Coracias > Coracias cyanogaster. The sequence continues at coordinate 49,248 of JAVSBS010003135.1, forward strand.
CATTACTTAGTACATTTTGTGTGTCCCTGGGAGATTTTCCTCTATCAGTTCCAAGAATGAGTGCAAGGAAACATTTGTGAGTTTATGAATTTGTAGAGGAAGTGAATTTATCACTTTTAAAATACATTTAAACAGTTATATTTGTATTCTTCAGATATATGTGTATAGCCTGTCCCTTTTTTCAGTTGTTATTGTTCTTTTTCTCCTAAGGGAATATGGTTTTCGTAGTTCAGTGAGGCTCTGCTAATTATTACATACCTCATATTTCTTCAGAAGAAATTATATTTATGTTAGCTATTTTTCTTTTAGGAAATGTTCCATTCAGTACTTAAGTATAGATTGTAAATGGGTGAATTCTTTATTCCCTTTTTTGGGAGGGAGTGTAGCAGAAAATTTTGGCGCTTGTCAAGGAATAATGAATCAGTGTATCACAACATTCTGACAACTCTAGTCATTTTTTCTACTTTGAATAACATTCACACTTAGCTAATATCCATTCAAACACAGAAGTCACCACTGATACTAATTAAAACAGATGCCCAAGTCTTCCAACAACAACAACAACAAAAGTTGGGAATAATGAATAATGTTTACTTAAATTTCAAGTTTATAACAAACAACGCAATGTATTATCTGAAAAAGTTATCAGGGGTCTTAGGATTAAATTGATCCAAATAATCTGTGTAGTGTAAATCTTTGAAAGATGACTAGAAATGAAAGATATAATTCCAGTTGATAATTTCATTAAAAATGAACTCAACTGGTACATATTTGTCTAGATCAAAAGTGTGCTACAGTCAAAGATGCTGATAAGTCAGTCATGCTGGGGAGCAGACCAGCACAGATGTTTTGGAGAAGGCAATGGGGATCATGTCTCACCACCATCTCTCCGGCTTCCTTGCTCCTCTCTGGGAGTAGAGAGATGGCGCAGACATCGTTGGCCTACATCTGGGAAAGGACCCAGATGACAGAAAAAGCAAGGCTGCGCATTCCACAAGTGGTACAAGACTTGTCTCATGTGAAATACAACTTTCTCATATTTTACCTATGTTACTAGCATATACTACTGCATAGAACTGCGATACTATTGCGGACCTGACATCTCTCCTGTCACTAATAGAGAGCAAGAATGAAATGAAATTAGCAGTTTAAAAATTGTAGAAAATTTCAGCATGAAAAGAAAAACAAAGAGGAAAGACAGTGGCTGGCCATTCTATATGCATACATTGTCAACTAGTAAGACAGTATTCTAATTGATGTAAATATAAGTCTAAGATTTTCAAATGAGAATTAGTGCTTGTGGTCAATCATAGAAATCATAGAATGTTTCAGGCTGGAAGGGACCTCTAGAGGTCATCTAGCCCAACCTTCCTACACAAGCAGGGACATCTACCTAGGTCAGGTTGCTCAGAGCCTCATTGAGCCTGACCTTGAATGACTCCAGGGATGGGGCCTCCACCACCTCTCTGGGCAGCCCATTCCA
>JAVSBS010003135.1:50830-65383 GCA_033124195.1 Coracias cyanogaster
CTTGGCCTTATTGAACCTCATAAGGTTCATCTGGGCCCACCTTTCCAGCCTGTCCAGGTCCCTCTGGATGGCATCCCGTCCCTCAAGCCTATCAACTGCACCCCCCAGCTTGGTATCATCTGCAAACTTGCTGAGACTTGCCGATACTAGTTTTGAGGATGCACTGAACACTCTTTCTGTACTTCCTATACACTTCTTAGGTGGTTTAAGTTAAACCTTAAAAACAAAGAGCCACTTTTAGATATGTCGTTTAATGCTTAACGTTGAGATGCTAGCTCTCAAAATGCCTCGAGAAGTAGAAGCAACAAAAAATGAGTCCATGGCTATTCTGAAACATTTTTTAAAGTTCGAGTGATTCTAAGAAGCACTTGCAGGTCCAACTATGATAAAGATGCATTTATGATGTGGAGGGGAATGCCGTTTCCTGTGTAAAACAATTACAATCATGCTTATTTCTTTTTAAAGAGAGCATCACTAAAGAGCATGCTTCCTTTTTTCATGTCAGCACTCAGGACTGAAACTTTGGTTCTAGCAGATGATCACATTTTTGACAAATTGCTACTGCTGTACTCCTAACCATTCCTGGCCTGTTTGGGGGTATGTGTGTTTTGTTTCAAACAAGTTACAAAGATGGCTTAACTTCAGAGAGATTTTCTTAATGGAATCCATTCCACCCAGAAGGTGTTCTCTCTAACAAATGGGAAACATCACTAAATTTAACCCAACGTCTGAGCAATGGAAAGCTACATAGATGATGTCAGACATTACAAATATTATTTGTACTTGCTAGTTTACTTCAAGGGAAATTATAAGAATGACATCATAATGATGACTGACTAATTTTTATTAGTGTTTTCTCTCTGAAACTCTAGACCTAGAGTTATAAAGAAAAACAGCTTTTAAAATGCCATACCTGTTATTCTTTTCTAACATTTTTTTATTTTCTTATCTTTAAAGGTATCAATATTTAAAAATACCATAGATACTATCAGCTCTTATTCTAGGCATTTGACATGGCAAATATTTTTTGTCCAAAAGGAAAAAAAAAAGTATTATTTAATGATCATAAAAGATAGGAAATGATCACATCTTCTTTTAAATTAATTGCTGCTTGGGTTGGCCTGTGAACCTATAAACTCTGCTGGAACAGTTGTAGCCAAATTTCTTTACAACAGTTCCTTACTATGGAAATGAATTATGCTGCTGAAGGGGTGATGACCAGCTTAGGAACAGTGATATGTTTCTTCAGTCAGCAAAGGCAAATCACAGGGTGCCACAACTTCAGAAACATCCAAACCCCACAGAACCAGCCTGACTCTATTTTACGGCAAAAAAATGCAGTAATCCAGGGTTCCACAAGTAATTTTTGCAAAGGTCTATTGGGTAATTTTGCTGAGAACCTCTTACCAAAAGTACTGTATTGGCTCCAGCTCTGAAGGGCCACACAGGCATTGCTTGTTCTCTTCAGAGCTGGAGAAAGCAGTAGCTAAGGAGACCAGTAAACCAGTATCTATGTATGTAGGGCATCCCTACAGGAGTATTCTGAGTCATCGAGGGACTAGATACAACAATTCGAGTTTGTAGAGACTCCGTAACTAAAACCTGGTGGGTAGCCCAGCAAGCCAAAGGCTGTCTTGTGAAGAATTCCCCTCCCTATTTTGAGGAACTTCACCATCACCAGACTGCATTCTTAGGCTTTTTAGTGAGAACAAGATCAAGCCACAATACTAGGTTGAAACAAATCTCCATGGCCATATTAGTCTCCTTCTCCAAATCCTGATGTCCCATTCAGCACTGTGTTTATATTTGACGTCAAAGTCAATGGAATGATCAAAGTGTTAAGCATGTTCCTAGGTGTCCCCTGTACTAGGACCTTTGTTTATCTAGGAAGCCTTGTTTTAATGAAAAATGTGTATTCATTGTGTCAAAGCGCTTATACACATTAGGGTACCTAAATGCTGTGCCCTAACAGAATCTTTGTATTCGTGCATTATTTTAATATACAAAACTCAGGGATTAATTAGCATCAATAATCACTGCCAGACTCGCGTACACAGCTCCAACTCCTGGCATCAAAGGATGCTTCTGAAGTCTCACCTCCCACATGAATATACGTAAATATCCCGGCTAAGTGTGCAAAGGCAGGGTTGAAAATGTGACTCCTATGGGCTGAGTCCAAACCTTACTGGAAAGCAAGTCTAGTGATTTGAGGAATTAGCCCCTCTCCGTTTTCTGTGTCATTCTCTTGCCTCGGCTAAAGCTGAGTAACCGTGGAACTGCTCCCACTTCATTTCAGTGCAAATAAGTTCAGCAAATAACTAAGGGGTGGTACCTTCATACAGTGCGGCAAATTTTTACTTCCAGTGAATCCAACATCTTGGGTAAATGATATGTATCTGAATTCAAAGATACCCCAAAACAAGAGGTCTAGATAGCGTCAATGGCACCATTCATCTCACCACTGAAAGTTCTGAGACTGATTTGCAAGAGCTCTTCTATAGAGAGTTACACCACCGTGTAACGGGCCAATGTGGCAAAGAACGCTGCCCAAATCAAGCCCATTTGCAAATGATTTACGGGATCAAAATGAACAAATTATCTGTAATAGATAATAAACAGCTAATCATTACATCACACATGCCACATCAATGACGAGAGATACATTTATTAAACCTCTACTGTATATGACTTATATTAGAGCAATTCTATTTTATCAAGGATTCGAGGGGATTAGACTTTATTTTGTTATCTTAGGATACTATACCTTTAAATTGTTGACATATAAGTTGTATAAATAGAAACACTATAAATCTCTTTTAAAATGTACCATAAATTTTTTATGTATGACCTTTAAGTAACAGCAGTCTGTTGCATAACTCTGCAGGGGAAGTCACATGGTGGAAACCTCATATTTCCTTAAATTTATGGTTGTTTCTTGGTGGTCTAAAAGACTTTTTTTTTTTTTTTTAACGTTCCCTTTCAAAGTCGTAATCTTAGTAAATTGTTTAATGTTTGGTCTAATGCAGGTCAATGTAAGTTCTTATTTAGATTTATAATAGGAAATATATAATGTCAGATACCAGTGAAGCCTGGCTAATAAAGTCAAGGATACCAGTGTTATGTTTCATTATGATGATGTGAAGATAATACCTTTAGCTGCATAACCACCACGTTAGCTACAGACCATAAAAAAAATCTATGTGAAATCTCAGGGTCAGATTCATTAAGAGAAAAGTCTCCATTTTTTCCAGTAATTCTTTTCCCCCTTAATGAAAAGCATTTTTGATTGATAAATTCCCTAATCACCGTTGTATCAGATCTCATTTACTGACACCAAAAGTCTTGTAAACTCTGAAGCAGAGAGAATCAGCTGCCTCATGGCATCCTGTTTTGCAGTGGAAAAAACAATCACCAGTGGGCATATGCCTAAATACTTGCTGAATTAGGGCCTTAGGAAACAAAATTTTATATTGAGGTAATTTTCATTGCCGTTACTTAGAGGAAATTTTACTCTTTGGTACTCCAAAAGAGTTTGGTTTATACTCAGAGCAGTCTTATCAGCATCAACAGAAAGTCTCTGCTTCAAGTTAAAACACGCAAGTAAATACAAGTTGCGTGAACAAGAAGAAATTATTAGTGGTTTTTCACCTCCACCGAAATCCTCAGGATCCAAAACAGGAATTTACAACACTTGGCAGAATAAAAATTAAACCCCACTCAGAAATGTCAATATTTAAAATACGTAGTACAACCATAATTTAATGAGTTCCTTAAAAAACACAGGCACATCCACGAAATGCACATTTTTCAAAATCCTTTTCCCCCCAACATTGGAATTGAACATTGTAGGCATAAAAATATTAACTTACTCTTTACTATAAAATAAATTCTAGGTAGTTCAAACTCCATTTATTTAAGCCTGAAGATATGCAGATCAAGGATGTGTGTGCTGTTTATATCCACCCATGTTCCATACACTTTGATCATCCTGGCCAAAGACCCAAAGTGCTATGCAGGTTCAATGCATGCTAAAAAAGAACGGAAAATAAAAGTATCCAAGTGGCCGCTTTTAATTTTCCATCTTTTTTTTTGCATTGTGCATTCTGGGCAAGGACTGAAGCAATTAATATGTGTTAAATAAATATCTCCAGCAATGTTTAGCAACGGTAAGGACAATCCTGTTCAGGTATGGCAAAAATCTTCTGAAAAATGAAGACAAAGGTGCGATAACAGTTTACTGTCATTGTATGAGCATTGCGCAGTTAAGGAGCAGGCAATTTGTATAACAGATGTCTTTGAACCTGGAATGAGGTTAATCCAGGATCTTGACAGACATGAAAGACTCCCAAACCTGTTCTCTTCTCAATAATTTTCTTTAAAAAGAGCACTTAAAGCCTGAACTTAGAGGAAGGACCCTGTACTAAAGTCTAGTCTGGAGAAGAAGTCAAATGTGCACCAAAAAGTGAGCTGGAACTTTTTCTTGTCCATGCAAGGCATTCACTAAGCCTCACAAATAACAGAAAAATCAGCACTGCTGGGGCTTTCACAAGTAGATGAGGGTGTCAAGGGAGAGGCAAAAATCCATCCCGCAGGCAGCGAGTCTCAGGAACCTCAGAATGCTGGCAATGGCTTCGTTAGAAACCAGAGAGCCTTCCTATGCCAAGAACAGACACTAAAATCACAGACAGTTAATGCAAGAACAGGATAGAGAGGAGTGAGAATATTCTGAGATTTTGAAAACATACTCTCACCGAGTGCGGACTGAAAGGTTCTCAGGAAGGGCCAAATGAAATATTCCATTTCAGTGTTGACATTCTTTTAACTAAAACTAATTTCTAAGCTGAAAACAACTCACTGAAATAATCAAAATTCCCAATTTTATAAATATCAGAACTGGATGTTTTAACAACTTCAAAACTATTTGACTTCTTTTTTCCCCCAAAATACAACATGTGTCACAAGCAAACTTCCCTTTCTACCAGGGAATGTGGTAGCTTGGACAAGTCAGCATTTTCAAATACTGTCTTTATTCAGAAAGGTCCTGGCCATTTATACTAAAGACATTTTTTGTAGTAATTTACTGGTTGTCTTAGGACAAATGAATTCTGAAGTGCTAAGTCTGCATCAGCTATTGACGCACACAAACATATTCCTCTAATTACTCCATATGCATGCAATGCCTCACCCCATTTCATTTTTATAACTCTGCATGCTTAACGCATTCCTTCTTTGCAATGTCCAAAACTATCTTTGCATTCTCAACAAGAAACATATTTCTCATTCACACATCTTGGGCCAAACCCAGATGGTATTAGTTTCCTACAAGGGTATTTCCTGTATGTCTGAATTGTCAACACGGCTGTGGGTTGCCATCATTCTCCTCATATACAGATTCTAGTCATGAAGAGCAAACCGTATATCCTCCACCACCCTGGTTTTTCCACTTGGCACATTTCAGAGAAATATTCGTGTCTCTCTTCAAATTATTAATGTTTTGTCACTATTTTAGTTGAGAGGTAAAGAAGAGATCTATGAGCGATCCACAAAAGTGCTTGATTATTTCAGCTTTCTCTGGTGGTCGCAAAATGTCTGTGGAAAAATCTGTATTTCTCCAGATTTAGTTACTCCTTGCTTTCAGGGAGCTGGTAAATTGCATATATTTTTTGAAGACTTAATGAAATTATTTGATTACTTGAGTCAGTATTTGAAATCCAGGCTTTGCATGTGCAGGTAGGTTGCACGCTAGCCTTTCTGCCCTCAGGCTGCACAGCTCCTGAGGCACCAGATTGGCAAAATACCTGTGAGAATTCAAACGTTTTTTCCTTCCCAGCTCCCACTCTGTGTTTTTTTAGAAACGTGAGGGTGCGGTGTTTAAATGTATTTCTGACCCAGGTACAAACACGATGCACGTGCACAGTTTTTGTTGGAAAAAAGTGCAATAATGGCATCTGCTGCTTTTTCTAACCGCCTTTGTATAAGGACTCCAACAAGGGCAGTCCTTAGGTGTCAAACAGTTTGATTCTGGATAACAAATACACTTCCAATGCTCACGCTCACATGTGGAACCTTAATACTCGGTAGCAGATGCCGGACCTCTGAATTATTTTCTGTTTGCAGTTGTACCAATAAGACAAGGCTATTCACTTTTTAGAGTAACTAAATGGACAAAGAACATAGGTATAAACAATTTTAATATTGGAGTAAATAAACACAGCATAGTTGCCTAGCCTTCATCCAGTAGATCTGTTATAGATCTGTTCTAGATCTACTGGTAAAACGTTGAAGAATACTTAAAAAGCTACAAAGAATACACATTCTGATATTGCCTATTAGGTGTAGCATAATCATCTACTGAGAAAGCCAGCACCACATGCAACCAGCATTTGCATGAAGATATGACACATGCTTATCAAAATTATGCTGGATGCTGATGCTGACTATAGCCTGAAATGCCTCTCCATGCATCCAGATTTCAGAGTCCGAACGTTCTTTGGATATTAAGGAACAGAATAACATTTGCATTCTCTCTAGAATTTGGACACATATTCTTTGGCAACTGAAACATGGTGACGTGTTGCTATCTTTCAGTGCCTTCAGGCAAGTCTCATACTCTACATGGCGGCTCTGCCTTCAGGAGAGAATCCCAGACAGGATGTTCGGTGGAATATAAGCATCAGTTACAGTTAACCTCTCTTACGCTTCCTGTCTCTGTTCTGTGATTTATGTCACATGGACTTCTATCCTTCAGACTGCCTTCTAGAAGCGGCCCTAATACTGAGCCCTGAGGAACACCCCTTGTGACGGGCCACCAACTGGATTTAACTCCATTCACCACTGCTCTTTGGGCCTGGCCATCCAGCCAGTGTTTTACCCAATGGAGAGTACACTTGTCCAAGCCATGAGCAGCCAGTTTCTCCAGGAGAATGCTGTGGGGAACAGTGTCAAAGGCTAGGCAGACGATATCCGCAGCCTTTCCCTCATCCACTAAGCAGGCCACCTTGACATAGAAGATCTGGTTAGTCAAGCAGAACCTGCCTTTTCATAAACCCATCTTAACAGAGCCTATGATTAGGTACCTGGTTGTCCTGTATGTGCCATTTGTTGGCACTCAAGATGATCAGCTCCATAACCTTCCCCAATACTGAGGTCAGACTGACAGGCCTGTAGTTCCCCGGATCCTCCTTCCAGCCCTCCTTGTAGATGGACAGCACATTTGCTAAATTCCAGTTCAACGGGGAGCTACCCAGTTAGTCAGGACTGCTAGGAGATGATGGAAAGTGGATTGGTGAGCACTTCTGCCAGCTCCCTCCGTACTCTACGCTGTATCTTATCTGGCCCCATAGACTTGTGTGTGTCTAAGTGGTGTAGCAGGTTGCTAACTATTTCTTCTTGGATTATCCTTCATTCTGCTTCTATCTCTTTCTTCCAGCTCAGGAGGCTGGTACCTAGAGAACAACTGGTCTTACTATTAAAGACTGAGGCAAAGAAGACGTTCAGTGCCTCAGCATCTTCCATGGCCTTTGTCACTATGTTTCCCCTCTGTATCCAATGAAGGATGGAGATTCTCCTTAGTCCTCCTTTTGTTACTAATGTATTTACAGAAACATTTTTAATTGTCTTTTATAGCAGCAGCCAGATTAATTTCTAGTTGGGCTCTGGCCTTTCTAATTTTCTCCCTGCATAACTTCACGACATCCTTGTAGTCCTCCTGAGTCGCCCATGCCTTCTTCCAAAGGTCATAAACTCTCCTTTTTTTCCCTGAATTCCAGCCAAAGCTCTCTGTTTAGCCATGCTGCCTTTTTTCCCTGCCAGCTCATCTTATGGCACACCAGGACAGCCTGCTCCTGCACCTTTAAGATTTCCTTCCAGCCTTTCTGGACTCCTTTGCCCCTCAGGACTGCCTCTGAAGGGAGTCTCTCAACCAGGCCAAAAGTCTGCCCTCCAGAAGTCCAAGGTGGCAGTTCCACTGACCCTCCTCCTTACTTCTCCAAGAAGCCACCTGGGTGGCTGCACGTTCCCACCAGAGCTCTGACTGGGCAGCTCCATCAGTCGTGGTGGGTGCAGAGCTTAGATAACTTGCAGAAAACACTTCAGAAGCTTTGCTAACTATCTTCAGAGCCTTAATGACTAAAGCTAGAAATCTGCTAAAGAAATAACAAACCTTCAGTGAGAAGTACCTTTCTATTTTACAGCAAAGATTAGTATCCTTCTGATAAGCCATTTGAACTCACGTTTCTTTTAAAACAGGGACAGAGCCAGGCTCATAAAGCCCACGGGTTAATTTAGGTTATGCTGCAAACATGAATGATTACTATACTAATTTGGGAGAAAAAACCCACAAATGGTGTGGCCTGAAGGAAGTGCCTCTAGTACTTTGTTACCCTCTGGCAAAAGGTATCCTGTTTAAGGTGTGCTTTTTTTTTTTCCTTTGCAAGATGCAGACCGCCAGTAACTTTTATCACTTTAATATCCACTAGCATACAGACATCAGTAAAGACATGGGCACCAATCTAAGTGGAAGTCTGTAGCTTTCTTCTTTCAAGTTGAGTGGGGTTTGCTGCTTTCTGCCCCCACCCCACACTATTTAAGTACATGGCTTCTGTGAATGTAACATTCCCCTTGCATCCAGAAAAAGCAAGTATCTGCTTTAATAGATGACAGTTCACTACTGAGAGCCAAAGGAGAAAGGCAGAATTGTCTGTAAGAAAGAGTAATGTCATCAGGGCATCTTTCCATTTGCATCTCTCTTTTTTTGAAACTAGTTATTTTCTAATGCCTACAATTAGACAGATCAACATTTCTGGTTTTAATTTAATGCAGAGAGTATGATAATTACTGTTATTCTGTTCTGAATTAGATCCCTAAATTTCCATATAAAGTGGTCACGGTAAAACAGCATGAATTTGTTTTCAATTATCGGAGTATAGTATTTGTTGTAGGTTGGTTCATTTTACATAAGCACTGTCAAATTTGCTATGTGTCACCATACATCCTCTTTTTTCCCCTTCTCTCAGCACACAAAAAAAAAAAAGTCTTACATCCCATTTTAAAGTGCCATAGACTTTTTTTGTGGACATTTATAAAAAGTCTTAATTTAGCAGCCCAGGGAGACCTTTGCACCATAGTAAGATTTTAATTTTCCCGTAGCATATTTTTATCTTTACAAATTACAAAAGCAGAAGCAACTGGCTGAAATGTCATGCCACATAAAAGCAACTTACATTGAATTATAATTCTTATGCTCTTCTGACAACTTTCTGCCATTAGATCTGTATTTTAACCAAAGAGAAAAAATTTATGACACATGCTACTGAAAAATAAAGATGTTTTATACACATAATGAAGGAATAAAAGCATGATAAAATCAGAGTAGACGTCTGAGAGGACCACAATCAAATGACAGCACTGGTAGAACAATAAATCACTAATACGATTAATTTGCGTTGTTTGTGTGTTTACAGAAAAATAATGTTAGATAGTATTAAAATGGGTTTTAAGTTAAAAAAATAATTTCTTGATTGGAAGAGGTAAAGTCACATTTTTGGTGGCTGACAGGGACTATTAAGTCTCTTCTCATCATGTCATGTATTTGTGGATGTTAATGTAACATAGTCTGTTCTTTTTGGGGTATCATCTGAGCCAATTTTATTGGACTGCCCACATTAAAAGAGTTGTAAAATTTGCCTTTATCATAGAAGTGGCATGGAAAGATGGGTAAAGCTTGAAAGCAACAGCAAGGAAAAAAAACACAAAGGTCATCAAGCCTATTCTCCCTGTTAATGAAGGATTTTCATGGTCAGTAAATTTCTTCACGCTTACGGCATTCTCGTTCACTTGAAGGAAGCTTTCTCACTTTCCTAGAAGGCTGATTCTACAACAAAATAGACCTCAAAGCAATGCAGCTGAAAAGCTGTGAGGAGAAGACACTCTGTAGTGGAAGAATGCCGAAGAGGAAAAGCATAGGAGAGCAGACCTGCCAAATACATAAATAAATAAATAAATGCCAGAAAGTGGAGGCATGCCAGGAAAATAAGAAGGAGCATGCTTATTTTTTACCTTCCCTTAGTGGCCTCCACTGGTGAACCACTCACTGAATTGCTGGTGGAATGTAAAGCTTCCTTGAAAATAAATCCAGCTGGGGACAGAGGTGGAATCACCACCTGTGTTCCCAGAGGATAAATGCTGCTTACAGCTCAAGAGGCCTCTGTGGTGCAGGAAAGTGTGTAATTCACACCTTCTTGAGCCAGCTTTACTGAATGCAATAATCATCTGGTCTTTATTTGAATCTCCCTCTTCCGGGACTGATTTCCACTGTCTTCTGTTATTCCAATTCTCCTAAAGTAGTGCAGTACATCAGGTTTCTCCGTCCAGATGCAGACCTCACATGGGCTCATGGCCACCTCCTTGCAAGCACACTCGCAGCCCTATGTCACTCTGCCCAAAACCTCTCAATTATTTGCTGGCTCTTGGCAGTCTCAAAGCAAAGAGTGTGAAGGAGGCAAGCTGTGGGTTTGTGTTAGGTTGGCATCTGCATTTATAAGTTTCATATACTTTCTTTAGGAGGACGGGAAGAAAGAATTGTATTATCAGGGGACGAGGATTGTCATTTGGATTAAACTAAAGATTTGCCCAGCACAACAGCAAAATCTGGAGTTGAGGAATTAAAAAAGATAAGTACAGAGGACTAGGACTAGAAGTGAAAGGTCCTGCATTTAGTGACTGGTATCTTCAAAGGACTATGAAGGTAAGGAAAACAAAAAAGAAATTATTGAGGCCATGTCAAAATTTTGTCTTTGCTGCAACAGAAATTAAGAAGAAAAAAAGAATTCGGTTTTAAGTTCCAGTGCTATCTTTGGGTCTTAAACTATTTTTATTGATTTCTGTTTAAGTTCTGGCCACTCCAGAGTTCTTTTGCTGGAAAACTATGCTGCATAATAAATATGAGTGTGCGATTCCTGTGAATAGGTACTCTGACTTTTCCCCAAGTGCAGAGAAGCCCCAGTCAAAACCCAGGCAGAACTGGTCTTATGAATCACCTACTTACTACCTTTTGATAGGTTTGACTTTTGGACGCACTGGGCACTAAAGGAGTGGGACATCATTACTTTATTGTGAGTGCAGTTGCCTGTAAGAAAACTGAGCGATTAAATATTACTGCAGACATCAGAGCAGGCCACTTTGGGATGGGTACACTTCAGCCATAAATAATTTGTAGCCAAATCCTGCCCTGCACCTAGCTGAACAAAAAACACCTCTAACTTCAGTAGGATTTGTGCTTAAATTCCAAGTAAGAGTATTTTTTACCGTATAAATTTAATTGTAAAGCAGCCCTGTATCTAAAGACATTATTAAATCAAGTATTAAAATAGTGCATTTGTTAAAAGCATTAAAAAATATTAAAAATGTTTTTAAAAAATCCTTAGATAGCTGCAAAGCCCTTTATAAACGAGGAAGAAAAATGAAGTTTTGCAGCACAACAGGAAAAAGGAAATGCTTTAGAGATAGGGTCTAGCATGTGTACTAAACTTGGCTCACCATGACATCAGTGTAATTATTTTTCCCTAAGGTAAATGTCTTATGTTACAAATTCTTCCCTTGCCAGAGGCCTCAGGCCCCACAGATGTCCAGATAGCAAAGCATGTGAATTCTCAACACCCGAGAGGTCTCTAGGAGCTCTGTTCCCATCCCATACCCACAGCCCAATCAGTTTCTGCTTTTCTCGTTCTATTTGTTGTCCCCTCTCACCTGTCGGAGGCACCTCCCCTTGTGTTTCTCCCAATAGTTGATGCAGCTTTGAGAGGCAAGGTGTGCCCTTACAGCAAGACCTTTTGCTGGCTTCTACTTCTGCTGTAGTCAAGTTTCTATCCTGTGCCGGGGCCAAATTTCCAAAACATGTCGATTAAGCAAACACTTCCCGCTGAGAAAATACCTGACATTATCTTCAGCCCTACAGTAAGATCCGGTAAAGGAAGGTTCAAATAAACAGAGATTCTTTAGGGATCTCCTAATTAGAAATCCCTTTCTGAAGAGTTCATATGGTACTGCCTGATAAGAGCTTTTAGAGGTTCCATGACCCCTTCCCCTATGTTTTCTACTCCTTAAGATCAAACACATGGTAATGCTTATTAGTTATGGTATTCATTACATAGGAAATAAACTAAATTAAGGGTGATCATACTGTCTCAGCAAGTTACCCAGCATTTGCTCTATAATAATAGATGAAAACAAATGATATAAAGACATCACATTACGGTTAATATTTTAAGTCACAAGAGACCATTGAATATACGTATTTTAACACAACCTCTTTAAAAAAAGGTTGCTATTTATTTCCAGCATGAGAGTGGGATTGTCTAGATGAAAAAGCTGTTCGTTATAAACCCCACTATTTTATATGAGTGGATTGTGGAATCAATTTTAAAGGAAAACTTGGAATCTGCTACCTATATCGTTTATTATTAAGCCACATGGTGTAATGGAAATAATGGTCATGTCTGGTTTTGCTTACTCAAATTAATTACTATTAAGGTTATGTAATTAATGATCAGGCTTACAATATTTAAATGAAATAGTTAACAATACCACTTAAGGCATTCCTGTGTATTTTTCTCTACTTACTATAGGAAATAATACATATATTGACACAATAAAATTGCAGCATGTCTTAAAAATAACTGCAGTATTTGTTTCTGTCTTATATAAAAAGTATAATACCTTAATAATACTTCTGTATATAATATCAGAGATATATCAGAGTATATTCAGAAACACATAGATTGAAAGTAGAACCCACTTCTAAGGAGTGCTTACATCAAAATAGCACTTTCCTATAAAAATCCAGTATTTGCATGCAAGAATTACTCCACTTAGTCAAAATACGAAGTGGATTGTGTTGTGCAGATGTTTCAGCTTTTTAGAAGTGTAAGCATATTACAACAGAAACTACAGTGCAAAAAGCATATTAAAAATATACTTCAGTTGAGAGTACTTATGGGTATAATATACTTTCAGAACTGGCATAATGTACCTAATCAACCATTTTAAAGTGCAAAATAAAGAAACCCTTGAAGTTTAATGCATACAATTAATCTTTATTTGGCTTTGTACTGATTTAGGTTAATATAATTCGGATTAAATTATTTTCATGCTTGTGGTCCTAAACTAGACCAAACTGGTTTTTAAAGGAATGGTTTTTTCCTTTCAGAGAACTCCTTAGCTGAAGCTCATAGTCTGGCCCAAGGAAAATCAGTTTTGAAGCAAGTGTAGTCTTGGTGCAAAAGATGCAATTACTGCAAGCGGAAGATAGGAGTGTTCAAGCTAAAGAGCTGCATAGGCAGACATCAGAAGAGTAAGCTTCCAGATTTAGTTACAGTAGAGATTTCACATTGGCCCCAGCCCACAGTATGTTTTCATAATTAATACTCATTTCAGCTAACCATCATTCTTTGTCTTCAACAGACATCCCAGTGGAATACAGAGATTTGTCTCATTCTTCTTGCCCTTCCTTATACAACTGACAAACGTTACTGGTTATTTCAGCAAATGGTTTACTGCAGAATCTCATATGAGCTACTATGTCATCTACAGTTTGTTGGTGCTGGTTTCATCTAAGGGGAAACTTAATAAGAAAAGGCTGTCAGGAAGTTATTAAGCTGCCAAGAGAAAGATAGAGATATTTGACACTTGGTATCTACATGACAAGACTATAAAGCCTGGGTTGCTGGTTTCACATTAGATGTCAAACGTCCATTGATAAAAAATAAAAGGATTATTCTATAGGGAAAATCTGAAATTTTGAAATTTGGTACATAATTATTCAGTTTGACAGTACCGAAATGACTGCTCAGAAGGGATTTTTGCTGGGTATCTCTCAATTTACCTCACAAGATACAAGACACTACAGAAAACTATATTCTTTCTGTATATACTATATCATTTCAAAAGCTGTTGAAGTTGTAGAAGAGATTTAATTGGAAACAACAGGTTTGCCACTTAGTGATAAAGTACACATGACCATTGGTTTTCCAAAAGCAGAAAAAATAAGTATGGAAAAACTCAGCTGGATTTCTAGTTGACCATAAGCCAGCTGATGGTTTGATGCTGCGCTGCTTTCAGTATCTTAGAGGAATATTGCCAAAGTTTTTATTAAATGCACAAGTAAATGGACTTTTTAGAACATAGTGTGTTTGGCTCACATTGAAAAACAGAAAGCAGTGTGACGTTTCAGGAAGCAATAGATAAATTCCACAAACAAAGAAAGTAATATACTGCAGTCTAATAGAATCACGCGAGACCACAATTAGTAGAAGTACCGGCCTAACCCTGTGAATACAACTTGCCATACTTACTACCTTGCAGGTCCCATGTTCCATGCATTTGTCAAATTCTTGCTTCATGTGTACTTCATTACAAGCTCTTAATTTAATTTTCACCTGTTTACACTTTCAACAACTTTACTTTCACACCGAGACTGCTCCCATGACATCAAGCACTAAAATCTTCAGCTTAGAAATAGAAAGGTCTTTTCTTCCTAGTACTTTCGGTAACTCACCT
>JAVSBS010003135.1:65483-83559 GCA_033124195.1 Coracias cyanogaster
GTACTTTCGGTAACTCACCTTGAATGGCAGGCCTAGGGTGACTCACTGACATTCCTGGGCCCTTAAATGAGTTGAACTCATCTCTCAGGAGAAGAAATAGCACTGTCTTTGTCTGGGCACAACAGATAGAATCATTCATCAGGAATCTTTGAAATATGCCTTACTGTTCCCAAAGCAACTGATTTGCCTCCCTTTGCTTCAGCCTTTATCAGAGCAACTTGGTCAAAACTCTTAGAAACTCATACAATAATATCTACAATCAGTTCAGACTCGGCTGCAGAATTATTTTTGGCTCGTAAAGGAGCAAGAGCTAGATTACTAGTTCCTTCATCCATGATGACTGCAACTGATTTGGCAGCTCCAACTAGACTTTCAAAACTAAACTCTCTGATAACCTCCGAAACAAAATTTTTCTAGCAAACAGACTAGCAAATTTTGGCTGCCTCTAAATTAGCAGGATGCAGATTTCATTGTACGAATCTGTTTGTATGGAAATCTCTTGACTTATTTCCATTTCCGACTCAGGTTTCTCTTTGGTGGTTGTGATTAAAAAGGAAGTATGGCAATCATGTTGAATTAAAATAAAGTTGTGCGCTTTCCCAGTTAGGCCTTTTGTGGGACGTCTTTCAACAGGAAGACAGGCCCATCCATCACTCTGAATTGCAAATGCATTTTTAAAGCTTCATTCTCTCTTACAATTTAAAATTTCATAATTCGTTATCATGGGTGTGGTTAGAGTTGCAAAACGTTGTCTCCTTATGGGTGCAGAGCTGGAGCACTTGAATCTACAGCAGAGCCACTGGTTTTGGAAGACTGGCAAACACGGAGTTAAACTCCAAACCAACTATCAGCTTGTGAATAATCACATATATGAATTAAATTTGAATTGTTAATGATCTACTCTATTTCTGTGCTTCAGCTTCTCTCCCCTCTATTACCTCAAGAGCAGCAAATGAAGCTAAGATTTATTCTTCATTTATACAAATACAATTTTGGGCATAATAATATTACATACTTTTCTAGAAGCCGAAGAGAAAACTGCCTTCTATTTAAGTGCGCAGGGTATTTGCATTGTCACGGTACATTACATGGATTTGATGCTTTACATATAACTGTACTAATCTTTGTGGCAAGCATAGTAACAAAAGAAAGTTGTTTGGAGATTTTTCTCTTTTCATTTCAAAAAAGAACAAAAACCTTTCCCTTGAAGGACCACATGTAAAACTACGGTTTCTCTGCACAGAGACCGAGGCTGCTTATTACCTACAGTATACTAGCTATGATGAACAGACCACCATCGTCGTGACAACTGATGTTGCTGCCTCCAGGGTAAAACAAAGGTTTACATATTACACAAGCAATTTAACTGTTTTCTAAACATATTGCCAAGACAGTGGGAGTTGGCAGCCAGCACTGCGTTTTAGGTTTTGGATACTTGGATTAGAAGTGACTGCTGATTATAGACCTTTTTATTTGTCTTCTATGAATTACAAGCAACCTAGTAACCCAGCAAAGAATCCTTCACAGCACTTATACTTGTCTTCATGGCTTCCCAAAGATTACATACACAAATCACTTCACAAAAGTGGCGTAAGAGACTTGTGCATAGATAACTACATAAGACAATTGTCTTGTTCTAACTCTTAAAGACTTCCCCAAAGTGAAATGTTTTATAATCCTTTTTGTGCAGTAGTCAGGAAAGAAAGAAAAGAGTTTGGGCAAAGATTATCCACAAGAAAGAAACTTTTTTGGGGGGGGGTTCCAGCCGAAACACAATAAAGAACATAATTAACTTCACAATTCTTTGTGTTTTTCATTTGACTGCAGGGAGGAGATGAAAGAGGACTGTTAAGCCTTGCATTCCATCCCAATTACAAGAAAAATGGAAAGCTGTATGTGTCTTATACCACCAACCAAGAACGGTGGGCTATTGGACCTCATGACCACATCCTTAGGGTCGTAGAATACACAGTATCCAGGTATCAGAAGAAGTTGAAACTTTGCAAATTCTGTATTTCTCAGCAACCTTCCCATTTTAGTATTTCCCATTTCTAAAATGAACTATCAGATTTACTATGTTTATACATGGGCACTTGCAGAGAAATTATTGCTGATTTTATTTCAAACAGTAGTTTTGGAATGCTAGTAAGGACATTGGTTTATTCTTTTTAATACTTTTTCTTTAGTTATTCTGTTATTTTTTAACTATAGTTATTTCCTACGTATTGTAGAGGCAGCAAAATATTTTTGTGTGAATGCTGGAAAATTGAAATTTCTCAGAAATAATTGTTTGCCATTTTTCCACCAAGTTACAACATCCACATCTTAAAGTATAATTTGAATGACACAAGGTTTTTTTTAGAAAAAAGTACAATGATACTTAACTGTGAAAACTGTGTTCATATCTTAATATTGCAGGAAAAATCC
The DNA here is from genome assembly GCA_033124195.1 of Coracias cyanogaster. Classification (NCBI taxonomy): domain Eukaryota; kingdom Metazoa; phylum Chordata; class Aves; order Coraciiformes; family Coraciidae; genus Coracias; species Coracias cyanogaster. Next base: position 67,911 of record JAVSBS010003135.1, read on the forward strand.
ACACCAAGTTGATTTGAGAACAGCAAGAGTGTTTTTAGAAGTAGCAGAACTACATCGAAAGCACCTAGGAGGACAGCTTCTGTTTGGCCCAGATGGTTTCCTATACATTTTTCTTGGAGATGGCATGATCACTCTAGATGATATGGAAGAGATGGATGGTTTAAGGTACAAAAACTACTAATGGATAAACTTACAGTCTTCTGTTTTTGCGTGGTATTTGGGCTCAGAATCAAAAGTGATAAGCAGTTGTCAGGACAAAGCTTATTCCCCCTTCTTTTACTACATATTCCTACTATTTTCAGTGCCAGGGTTTAGCAGACTCCTGATTTTCAAAACAATATCACTGCTTAAATACATCAAACCATTTAAATATTGCTGCTGTCATCTGTAGATGCAATTGTATTAAGGTTAGATTTCTTTTTAACAAACTGTTATTCTATGGATAGAATAATCAGTCAGTAACAACATTTTATCACTTTGGAAAACGTCTAGAGAATATATGAAGCAATCCTACTTTCTCAACCTGCTCTGTTTTTTTTATTTCTTTATTTGCCTTAATTTAGAGAGAGTGTGGTACTGAGCTTTTACAGACCTAAATGGAGTTGCCATGCTCAGAGGCCTCATTGGCTCAGCAGAATTGCAGGTGCTCCTGCCCTTTGCAGTGAGGATATACTTCAGGACAAGAGAGTTCTTCTACTACTTGATTTTAAATTAATGTAAAGCAAGGGGAAACCTGAAACAGGTTCACTACGAAGACAAGAATCAATTTGATTATCTCATCTTTTCACGTTTGTAAAAGAGCTTTGATGCTCTTCTACTCCTTCTACATTCTTGTCCTTCTCCCTTCCTCCATCACAATCATCGATGTAAGGCAAAAGTTTACTCTGTCCTGTTTCATGTAATAAGAGAGTTCTGATTCTTTACAACAAAATACCAACATCTCCATTCAACCAATACAATTACTTATTACTTTTTTTTTCAATCAATGTATAATTAATCTTTGGATTGTACTGTGACTAGAAATCACTGAATTCAAGAGTAGGACTCAAAGTATTAGCATTATGTAACTAACTACATAGTGATTATGTCCATAGTTACTTTAGAGTATAAAAGATTTAATAGCCTTATGTTTTAAAGCATAAAACATATTGATATATGGAAAGTTGCTCTTATTATCAACTTGCTTCTGAACAGCACGGTCAGGGGCATTCTAGCATCCACATAAGGCAACATATTGGTCAGCATGAATCTTTGTTAGATTCTTCTACTATTCCTTGGACTTGAATGTACCTTAAAACCAATCTATATGTGATTATTCAGTAAAGAGTGAAAAAAAAAAAATTCAGTATTTTGCTGGTTCACTATAGTATTATATGGACTAGACATACCAGTAAAATATTTTTAAAGAAACAATTATTTTATCCTCCAACTTTCTCAGTGATTTTACAGGTTCTGTATTGCGCCTCGATGTAAATACTGACCTGTGCAATATCCCTTATTCCATACCACGGAGCAACCCACATTTCAACAGCACAAACCAACCTCCTGAGATTTTTGCACATGGACTCCACAATCCAGGCCGGTAAGTAAGTTTAAAGTAAACTGAGTTACTCTGGAGGAGATGCTGTTTTCAACCAGAAATCTTTTATACCGTTGGGTAATACAATATTAATAATAAAGGCATTCATGAACTTTTAAAATAAAGTTCCACCCTTCCGCCTCCACACCTATGTCATGGTTAGAAACAAGTGTACCTTGGCAAAGAGGAAGGAGAAGAGCTTGCACAACTATTAGAAGTCAAGACTGAAATGACAGAAACAAAGTACAGGATTTTTGCTTTTAATGAATAATAAAATTATTCCCTTTATGAGAGAAGAGAACTTAAAGCAGAGAGTTGGTAAAGTACAGTTGAGATAGGACACTTGATTGCGGAAAGAAAAGGCACTTGGAAAACAAATGAGAACATCTGGTGGTATCTAAACAATAACAAGGAGGAGAACAACACTTTAACTAAACAACACATAATTCAGCAAAAGAGGTGGGTGGTAGCACTGAAGTGACATTTAAGGTCACGGTCTGAAAAACTCAGGAAGTCAAGTTGTTCAGATGAGGAGTTGATTCTTGGACTTTTTAACAGTCCAAAATTCCTATACCATGTAAATCAACTCCTTTAGCTTGGTTAGAGCACTGTTCATTTCAGGTGTTCCTGAGCAGAGTACATTTTATCACTAGGGTAAACTAGTTTTACTTCACCTTATATAAAAGATGGTGCAGGGATGGGAAAGTTCTTATATACAAATCTGACAAACTTCTTAAGACATTTTGGCTCAGTATGAAATAGGTCCCTCAAATGAGTAAGCACCACAAAGAAACAATAATCCTTCAAAATGCGATGCTTCATAGTATTGACAGAGAATTATATGTTATGAATGCATCTATCTTATGGATTGTCTTATATTTTTATGTTACAGATGTGCTGTGGACCGCCACCCAACAGATGTAAACATCAATTTAACTATACTTTGCTCAGATTCAAATGGAAAGAACAGATCTTCAGCAAGGATCTTACAAATAATTAAGGGTAAAGACTATGGTAAGTTCCATCCAGGGTAAAGCTACTGGAAACAGATCATTTCTATACCCATGAAATAATAAATAGAACGCAGAAAAAATAGATAAAAAGACTGTATAGCCATGAGAGGTAACTTACAGCATAGACAGAACAGGTAACCTACAAAAGATAGAACTTATGAAAAATACGGTACAAGTAGATAAAAAATGCAAGCCAAAACAAAATTTAAATGACTGAACTTTGTTCTTGTTGGTATAGAATATCATGTGAATAAGATTTAAGAAATATGCCAGTTGCCTATCTTACTGTTGCTGCAAAGGATGTCTCACAAAGAAAAGATTTTCAAGTATCAGGAAGTGATGAAAAGGTATTCTTAACCGTTCACAAATAGATAGGAAAAAATGAGATAAACAACAGACCAAAGAGGCAAATGACTGAGTTCACTTTAAATGTCACTACAAATTAAAATCTTAGAAAAAATGCACAATGCTACTACTACATAATAAACAACTAGTTTAGATTAGGCTGCAAAAAGGTACTCAGGGACTTAAAATTTTGAAGAGTTTCATGTTCTCTCTGAATCAATATGATCATCACTCACCATTTTAGTTTAACGTTTAACTGATACTCACTAAGATCACTTGCTACTTCGGGCAAGCCAGGCGGCAGTTACTCTGAGCTATCACCTGCCTTGGTTGAGCATTTGGCAGCTTGTAGATTCATGGTGGTAAAAGGGGATAAAAGCCTAAGGTGTGTAAAGGCATCAAGAACTGGTCCATGCCCTGGCATGCAGTGTTTTCTGGGTTTCTTCACGTCCCTACTTCTCCCACCTGTACTTCACTTAAAAGCAAAGCAGCTGTGCTGGCTAGTACAATAACAGACAATAGTGTAATGCAGTCGTTCTGCTTGAGTTATTGCATGTATTTGCCGTGTTCGTTTTGTAAAAGGCAAACCAAAGCATAGAATTTGGTAAACGACGGTTCCAATGGAATTTTGACTGCATCTTTACTGTAAAGGAAGCGATATTGTGCCTATCCAGAACAGCTTGCCAGCATTAGTGCTAGGCTGTGGGTCCATTGCTTAAACAAAAAGAGCTCATCATCCTTTTCTCCCACATAAAATCTCAACTCTTACTCTGAATAGAGTAGAATAATCTGGGAAATTCATTCTCAAAGACTTGCAGGTAGCCACCCAACTAAAAAGCAAAAGCTTCTATAAAAGGATCGTAGAATTCTAGAATCGTTAAGGTTGGAAAAGATCTCTAAGAAAGAGCTGGATTGGCTATGGCTTTAATTTAAAATTATGCAGTTAACATGTCAAATTGAGCATACTTTTACCCCGAGCAGTATTTGCTTGCACGAATAGGAACATTTACACTGAAACTTCCTTGAAGACATTATTTGATATGACTAAACTCTGCAGTTTTGTAAGAAAAGAAAAAAAAAACAAACTAGAAACTGCAACTATAACAGCAGCATGAAATAAATTACCACAAGAAGCTACAGCCAGCAACGCTAGTGTGTTTTGTGGGATGTAATACACATGCCATGTTTAAAACTGTGATTTTGAATGAGTTTCTCAAACCATTGAAAGGCTTTGAAAACAAGTGCTGCTGAAAATCACTGGAATTTCTCCTCTTAGATAGTGGAAGGACTTGACAGTGAAAGGGGTTTAATCGTATTCCTGAAGTTCAGGAGATCCATTCTGCAGACTGTATTGACATGTAAAAGTTAATAGCGGTAATCACATCAGCTTCAATGAAAGTCTGACCTAATCCTTATATAGCTTTATTCTCCCAGCCTGTGCACACGGAAGAAAGCAATTATAGCTTCTCCTATCTAAATCCCTAACCGATTGTTTCACAAACAGCCTTTGTTGTCATTTTCTGCTTTTTTTAAAGTTTCGTTTCCAGCAACACAAATTGAATTTTGAGGCATGTTTAAATGGAATTAACCTCTTTTCTTGAACGCATAAATGCGAATCAAAATATGAAACTGCATATGATCTAATGCTACGGTAGTTCCTTTTTAGAAAGCGAGCCTTCACTTTTAGAATTCAAGCCATTCAGCAGCGGATCCTTGGTCGGTGGATTTGTCTATCGAGGCTGCCAGTCTGAAAGACTCTATGGAAGTTACGTTTTCGGAGACCGCAACGGGTAGGTTTCTTACAACTTACTCTTAAACAAAAATGTGTATCAGGTTTATTTAGTTATTGAGCTTCCTGGATAAAAGGAACACCAACAGTCCTGTATATCGTGTCACTCTGCCAGTTTAGCAGTGTGACAATGCAGATTAAATTCTAGATTTGGAAATAAAATAGCACAGGACCCTAATGAATGTAACATATCTGATTCTTGGAAAAAAGTATAGACAAAGACACGTCATGGCTCTCTTAAGATTGTAGTTCTACAAGCACTTACATGCATCATTTACATTATGATGGGAGTAAATGTTAATTGTGGAAGGGTTTTTCAAAGAGGTCTGACTGGTAAGACATTGAAAACTTTGGGGGTTTATGGAAACATCACTGATGGAGCAAAATGAGTGTTTTTTAATTAATGTATTGACAAATGACTATATAGTATAGCTTGAACCCAATTTTGCAATGTTTGAATGACGGGAAGGGAAATGCTGTGCTTTTTAAGCATCTGAAAAATAACAGGCAGGAAAGCATAAGATGATCTGTCTGTGGGGCTACTTGCAGCAGGTGTTTACTTATTTATCTGCACAGTGAAAACTTTCTATTCAAAATGTAATATAACAATTTGCTTTATGTGTTTTTGAATATAGAAATTTTTTAACACTGCAACAGAGTCCTGCAACCAAACAGTGGCAAGAGAAACCCCTCTGTCTTGGCAACACTGGCTCATGTAGAGGTTTCTTTTCAGGCCCTGTCTTGGGATTTGGTGAAGACGAATTAGGTAAATAGAAAAAAGAAATGTTATTAAATCATAAACCTTATCAGTAATGCCTGCTGAACTATTCAAAATGTTTAAAAATAAGAAATCTGAGGCTATCTTTCCTTTGCCAAAGCTGTCTACACAGTTCTCTGCTACACCTTAGCAGCCTTGTAAGACAAACCAAGAAGAAAATGGGTTGTTGGAAGGGCCAGAGGCCCTTACTTTCACATCCTGTGAACTGTGTCACCCACTATGACACAACGTGTCATATACTTGCTTTTATTCCCGACATTACAGACTTAAGGGGCTGAGATATTGCATAAGCAGACTGATCTTCCTCTTCTCCCTTCCCCCCAGTTTTATTTTTTTTAATCAATGCTATACAATATGAAACAAAAAACACTGATGATGAAACGTCCTTCACATTTTAGCATCAATTTGGGGCAAGTGTTTATTTAAATTTTCAAATAAAAATGTTTCTGCTATATATTTCAGTGATGAGTGTTTCTTCTGAAGGTTTTTAATCTCATCTTGCAACTAGGGCTAGATCACAAAAGTCATGTGCTTGACATCTTCGAAAGGGGAACTAATTTATTGTGTTGGTCTCTTTAACAGGTGAGGTTTACATATTATCGAGCAGTAAAAGTATGACACAGCCTCACAGTGGTAAACTCTACAAGATCATTGACCCAAAAAGGTAAGCAGCACATTTCCCACTAAGATCTCTTTCCTTCAACAGATTAAATACAATACATTCAATACAAAGGGAAATTCTCGATGCAGGGGCTTCCTAAAAGCAAATGTACCAGCAGCAGCAAGCAGTATAGATTCATTAAAAGTAATCACTGTCTCACAGAAAGTGAACGTCAGAACAACAGAGGCGTAACCAACACCAACTTCTGGAAATTTTTACTCTTTGACATTATGCTAAATGCTGCCCAGTTTCCCACCAAGATTCACATTCTTTGCGTGTTTCATAGAAGTGTAGACATATTTAATGTGGAACAAGATGGACCAGTCCAGTCCTAGTAGTTCTGAAGCCAGATGACTTGTGGGTACCAGAGGGGTTAGACAGCATCAATGGAAGGGAGATGCTGAATTGTCCCCAGCACTTTTGTTTCCTTACCTGCCACTGCAGTGGGACAGTGCACCACGGGAGCGGGCTCAGAAGGTTAGTACTGGATGTCAACGCCTACTCTGTATACTGAAAAGCTACTACAGAAAATCCTGGGACGGTACAAGCTAGCGGACAAGCCATCTCCAGTCAGTTCCAGTCTCGCTTCCTCAATTTCAGTTTTTCCATAAGGAAGCTCTAAGGGACAAATTCAGTCTTTCCCGAACACCTCTTTTGTTGTATAGGAGATAACACCAACAGGAATAACACAGAGAATTGAATCCTCAGCGGGTGTGAATTGTCACTGCTTACTGGGTTTCCACATCCTTCCCTACCCCTGCATTTACCCGTCTCTCCCTGGGGTGGTTTGGAGCACCAAGGAAAGAAACCTGTCCTTGGACTGTGGGCCAAAAATACACTAGATTCTTTTAACAGTTCTTAAAGCACTCTTTCTAAGAGGATTGTAAATCCCACTCACATTATTTATAGACATGGAATTAATATGACAGGTTTAATTATTTAGACTAATTTACCAGTTGTAAAATGAGGATAAATGAAAATTATCAAACCAGAGTTTCATGAGATGTGATCTTTGCAGAGCAGCCAGAGCTATGAAAATATGAGGGAATCTGGAAAGCCTGCAAAAAGCCAGTTCCCAGTGTGACCCAGGGGCCCCAGCAGCAGATGATTAGCAGATACTCACTTTAGCTGGAGAAATACCATTTTCTTCATGACGAATCTTGCTCTCTATCAGACCGGCTCTGTAGTATGTAAAGGTACCACATCTGTCCTGCAAAAGCATCAAAAATTAACACAAAATGGAAGGGCCAACAGAAATGAAGTTTATAACATTAATTACTTTGACCCCGTCATAACCCACAAAAGCAACTGCCTATTTGTTCAGCTTTTCCTTCAGCACGTTTCTCCTTTAGCATCACAGTTAGGCTTGCATTTTTGGCTTGCTGTTGACTATTTAAGAGAGGAATATATTTTCCTGTCAGAATTTAAATCCTAAAACCTGTTATTGGGACAACAAGTGGATCCAATAATAAATTCATGAAATTGGATGTGCACTGTAGTAGAAGTTACAGTAGAGTTCTATAATTATACCATCCTAAACCTATAGCAAATAATTTGGAAGCAGATGTTACCGCAGGTTAGCGCAGTCTGTCAGTCAAGGTTATTATGTATGTTTTATTTATGCTTTCTGGTATTAAAAACATTTTTTTTTTAGAACAAAACTTGCCATTCTTACCAGGATTGTTTAGTCTGTTGGTGTATGGTTTTAAGTGAATTTTACACCCTAAATCCACTATTAGTATCTAATTACATGGGGCTGCCTTGTTTGACCTCGGCTTTTTGTTCTTGTTACCTCTTCCAGCAGGGTGGTCTTCAGCTGACATACCTGAAAGGCCAGACCTCCCATTGCTGCACTCACGGTTGGCTGTTTTCATGTATGGAAAAGGGTCAAGACTCTGTTTGGTTACTGGTGAAAGTAACCAGAAAACTATAAAATAGTTTTGTAAATTGGCACACAGTTGAAATTAAACAGACTGTGGCCAAGGGATATAGTTTTTGGTAACGCTTTTTAGAAACATGGGATAATTGTCATTCAGGCAACGTTTTGAATTTTGTTGTTTTTCAGTCTCACACCATTGCAGGCTTTTAAGTGAAAGATAATGAGTTACTTCCATAAAAGAGCACTGCAGCTCTATTTTCCATTTCATGCTCATTTCACATGACACATGTAAAAGATTTTAAAATTCCATGGCTTTGGCAAATGTTCATGTAAAGCGTTATTAACAAAACATTAATTGTTATTCATATGCTAATATTTTTGCATGCTAATATTTTGAAGCTTCTTTTAATGCCTTCCTCATGGTATGTGCTTTACAAATACTTCAAATATAGGTGTAAACCACATTACAATAAGCTTTCTAGAACACAAGAGGTGGCCCCTGCCAGTCTCATTAATTTGCACAGAGAGCCTTCCATGCATGGGGCAGTGAAAAAGAACAAAATTATCATTCCTTGTGGCAGCCTCTGGCTGGAAATTAATAATTTCCTGTAAAAACCAGTCTTCTTCTGCTAGTGGTCATTCATAAGCTGCTGCAAGCTTATGAAATTATTCTTTTATTCTAAATATTAAATATTACATGAAGATGCAGGATTTGATTTATTTTGATATTTGTAGAAAACTACTGCATGTTCAAAGTTATCCTCAAAACTTAACCATGGCCCTAACAAGAAACCTACTACTTGGATACTGTTAGCAGTAGAAAAAAAATTAAAAAGAAGTTGGCAGGTGGAAACATTAGAAGATCAGAGGATGAGAGTAATCCAGAGAACCCTTTGCATTAATTTTCAGGACTTAGCAATGGGAAAGTCCAATCCTAAACCAATATGTAATAAACAATGTAATAAAAATGAGGTGTTAAACTGAGGTGATCTGTGACAAATTGATAAATATGGTCAACATAGAGGTTTAGAATCCCTTCATCATCCAGGCAGTCTGAAACATATAATTCAAGGTACCACAGGAAACTTTTGTTCAGTTCCTCCAAATATTTCGTATCAATAACTAAAGAGCCTCTCATCAAAAGCAGAGAATTAAATAATCCTTCTCTTTGTAACAAGGTTGTTATAATGATATATTAGTACTTGGGAGCTCTTAGACAATGAAGTGATAAATCAGAAACCGAAAAGTTAAAAATGAATGTGAAAACAAAGTATGTGAGGTGCTGCAAAATACACGTATACTACCGGTTACCAAAACTGAGTAGGATGAGGACTATAGATATGAGCATATTTAGCGCTGAGATTGGAAGACATGTGGGAAACCCTAAGAACACATAAACCTAGCATTAGGTAAGATATTAGCAGACAAAAGAAGAATTTCTTAAGTTAAAGCCATGTCTCTGAAAAATATAACCGTTCTTTGATGATTATTAAAAAAATACAATCATAAATAAACTACTTTCCAGGGTTAGGAAATAATGAGAAAATATAGGGAGAAAGAATCATGTACTTCTCAACTGGAAAGAGAGTAGACATAGCCAGATATGCTGAAGATCAGTGCAATACATTTTATAAATTGTCTTTGTGACCAAAAAAGAAAACCTTTTTATTTTCTATTTTTCTACTTTCTGTTTACAATTTTTCTGTCTTGCTTTCTCTTTCTACAAATACAGATTAGTATCACGTACAAAAACATTGATGAATGCGTAGGAAAAATAACTAGGTAAACAGTGATCTAGAAAATGTGTATAGGTCCAAATATCCTAGTTAATAACAAAGAAAATAGGAGACAAACCCATTTGAAAAGAAAAAGTAATCAAAAGTAAGCATGATGAGAGGAGAAAATCAGTGGTGGACAGTAATAAAAACGCATATTCAAATAAGAAAGATCTGTTGATAGGTTCATATCAGCTGTGATTTAAACATTTTTACCAGCTGTTCTTTGAAAAGCATAGACAGGGACAGACCAAGAATTAAGAAAATAAACTTTGGAAGGTGGCAGAACAGCCATAATGTGGCTTTGTAAGTCTTCTTTTAGAATACTTATATTGTGGTCACTTATATCTCTAAGCAAATCATGGATAAAATGAAAGAGGTTCAGCGAAGCGTACTCAAACTGATGGACAACGCAAAAGATTTCCATTTAAAAGATGAGACTAAACCCAGAGAAGTTTATAGGGCAGTCACACAGTGCCACAAGCCCCGTGAAGTTTGAAGTTATTTCCACTGTTGACACAGTGATTCCAAAGGGGATGAATAATTCTTTTGCCCAGTATGGCTCGCTGGAGGCAGCAGGTGATTTTTACAAGAGAGGGCAGAGCTTAAGTAAGCGTCCTTGCACACGTGAGAAGATTTCCTCTTCCTCTTCTCCTAACATGGTATGGATCTGGATTTCAATATGTTTCGTATCAACAGCTAGAATAGCTGCTTGCCATCAGATTGAAACTTGAACTTGATTCAAACCATCTCATTCCTCTTTCATGCCCCTCCAGAGTATGCAATTCCACTTATCATCCCTTCCATCATCGCTTTCTGGGATTTCCGCTATCGAGAGGATTTCCAAACAGAGTGATTTCAAACACTGAGGGACAACACCTCGGTCATACCTCATTTGGAACATTGTTTGAGCTCTTCACAAAGACGCTGGTGATTTTCTAGTATGAGTCATGAGATTTTGATAGTATGATAGAAGAATAGCATTTATGACAGTGTAGCCCTCTTGAAGACTTTAATTACTCCGGAAATAAAAACTAAGAGGCATACGGTATTAGGCTAATCCACATCCAGATCCTTAGTTCTGCTGGGTTACAGATCTACTCCGAAGCTACTATTGGAAACTCTCTGTAGAATGAGCCAATTTTGTTGGTGAATGCTCTCGCCAACCCAGGTGGGCCATAGGATTTCTTTCTGTTCAGAAAGTTACTATCCCTTAACTCATTTGAGGGAGTGGAAAGCCAGAATTACTGTCTAATTATGTTTAGTTTAGCCGGAGCATGCAAAATTCTTATCTCATTTACCTACCCACATGCAGTTACTATTCCCATAAGAGACACTAAAGAGAAATTAGAGCTTTTTGCGAATACCAGTCTAGAGAGTTTCACTTTACAGAAGTACTTCACAAAAACTCCTTTGTAACCACGATGGAAAAACCTAAGGATTTTTTTCAATCACATCACAGCTCACTGACTGTAAAAGTTTTTGTTTTGTTTTGGGATTCCCCCCCCCCCTTTTTTTTTTTTTTCAGTCTTTCTAGCATTGGCTATTAAGGAATTCGCACTTTTTATCGCTTTATAAGGAAAAAAACAGCTCAGTTTATCTTTCGCTTATTTTCTGGAGCCTGCAGGAAGCCTTTGCCATCCTAAAGAAAGTCATACATAATAGAGCAGCTTTAGCCCAGTAAGCCAGTCTTTCCCAATTCATCAGTCAAAGTGTTATGCAAGTGGCCCCCTAAATTGATAAATTCCCACAGTGCCTGTTGACCCAGCTGCCAAGTGCTCATGCAGCAGGTGTTGTTTTCATGACCACCCTGACAGTAATACAAACTGTTTAGCAGTTGCATTGACCTCTTAGCTATTAACATTGATACAGGCTTCGCTAGGGACTAGTTTTCAAACATGACAGAATTTCTTAAGAGTAGAGGTCATGAACAAGTATACCATATAAGAATAAATTTGATATGCTGCTGAGTTTAAATCTTAAAAGCCGTGAGTTTTTTCCACATTATTCCCATGTAGTAAATCTGGAGACAAGTAACGAGCTTTTGGCATCTCTCCCAGGACTAAAGGTATACTTTTTAATTTTAGAAGCTGTACCTGAAGAGATGCTATATTCATGCTATGACAAGTAGTAAATTTAGTCCGTGACAAGTAGTGAAACAAAATCATTTTTTCCTGACATTTTTCCCTTATAAAGGAAGAAAACCAAACAACCAATACACAAATGTTGGTGATACGACTTAAGCATTGTTCTAATACCTCATATCTTGTGTGCAGTTAATTGAAGCATAACATTCTTTCCATGTATTTTGTACCACAATCAGGATTCCTACAGCTGTGTCTGTTGTTTGAATTTCAACATCCAGGAATTTTGTCTGGGTTTTGTTTTTTTTTTCTTTTTTTCACTTGAGTGGGAAAGTAGAGATTTTTTTAGATCAGGTCAAAGGCATGATGGAGGAATTGTTTTCTGTTCAGTACCATACTATTACAGCTGAATTTGACCCTCCGTTTGCATTGATTTATGTATGTCTGAGTTACAGACTAGTGCATACAGCAACTAAATCACTCTGTGCATTCAGTGGAACTGTGATGNNNTGCACTAAAGAAAGCATGAAATCCTAAGCAGTTCCAGGATGAGTTTTAATCTGTTAAAGCATGTTGGACTTTTATATGCCTCTAAACTAACAGCAGAGGCTTCTTTCTTAATACTAGCTGCAGTAACACAGCAAAAATTATTTTACACATCGTACAGCCAAGAATTCCCAGCTCACTGCACACGTCAGCGAAGGGACCCAAGGAGGGCCCCAGCCCCCAGTACAACTTTTCCTCCATGTTCCATACATTTAGAGTTGTTATACAGTTTCATGAAAGCATGTTTTAACAAGCAAGATATACTGTACTGTACTGTATATATGAACAGCTCTTTAAGATAACTAGAATTGTACAGACCATATAAATAGTCATTATCAGCTACATTTTTGGCTGACTTTCTGTGGACCAAATAGTGCTTACTGTAAGAGTAATCAAGCTGAACCCTTTAGAGTTTTATAGATGGAGGGAGACAAGGAAAAAAAAATTCTCTCCAGCCCACAGTGTAGCTCCATCTATTCCCCTCCATTTTCCACGTCAAGAGACACAGCGAAGCACTAGTTATATAAACAAAATCATAGGCTTGTCTAAGTGCTGGAAAGATCAAGTCCCAACAGTCAGTTTCAAGACTGATGTTCTCTTTGTGAGATTCAGTTCAATTTATGCTCAACCTAAAAATTTCCACCCCTTGAAAGCCTTTAAGAACGCAAAGTGTAAGTATTGTGGGGCAGAGACTTTCCCTCGATACGTGTCAGTACTGTGACGGCGTTCAAATCCTGAGAAAGCAGTGGGGCTTTTCCCATCGTGCAACTGAGGAAACCCAGTAATTCTTCTCACACACACGAAGAATTCTGCTGCAGCTGCATTTGTATTCCTCTTCTCTGAGGGCACTCTGCCAACCAGAATTTTTTCCATCTTTGTTTCTACTCCACCCCACCATTAATAAATATTATCCAAGGCTGATGAGTGCAAGTTATTGATTGATGGTAGAATAAAAGGCAAGGTTACATTCACAAGTACCAAGAGCACTAGAAAACTTTAAATCATAAAAAGGGACCAGCCATGCTTGGCTGGATATAAAAAAAAGTATCATTTCTGCCTCCCAAACTAAATACAAATAAAAAAAAGAAACGTATTTCCAGCACTATCATAGATAAATACATCTATTAATAAAATAAATCATTATCTTCCCAAATAAAATACCTCTGGGACTTACAAGGTCATTCTTTGCTGAAGATAGGCCACGGGAGCTCTGTTCCAAGAGATGCTCCAGGACTCTGGGTTTATGCTTTCTGCTAAACACTGCACTGCACTTGTGTTTGTCAAGAAAATGAGAAGGCTCCCATTTAAAGTAACTTGGAAGAAACGGGATTTAACAGAGACAGATTAAGAAAGAATGTTGTCTCCTATGTAGCTGGTTATAAAGAAATCACCTCAAATTCAGATTTATTTCCCAGAAGTAGGAATTAGATCTTTTTTACTTTAATTCTGAATGAGCCTCCACTGAAAATCATATCATTCCATAGAACTGTTTCCAAAACAACACTGCCTGTGAATCTTGCATATAATTTTTAAGTGTTGGGACTTTCTTAACGAGATCATGTGTAATGCAGTCATTACTACAAAACTGGAAATCCTGACAGGTCAAAAACCCCCAACGTATCATACTTAAAAGACAGCCATGGAAATATGTAAACACAAAAACTGAGTTTCAAATATGCTTCACGAAAGGTGTCAAAACACGTTTCAAAGCCCTTAAATAATACAGGACCTTAAGTATGATTCTCAGAGGTGCTTTTGAAATCACAACTTGGTGCTACACTAAAGATGCATTGACACATTCTTTCTGCCCTTAGCATCTCAAGGAGCCAGTTCTTCTGTATGGATGTTTAAATAATCATGGTAGTAATTAAGGCCGAGCAGAGAAAGTGCTACAGTGAAACAAGCCAGGGAGCCTGTACTCTATTACCCTGTTTCAAAGAAAAATGCAAGAAACCCTGTAATGTACCATTAACAAGCTTCATGCCAAAATGGGGAGGGGAAACGTAAGCCCAGTCAGCTAGTGAGGGACTTCTATGACATTAGGTATGAGTGCTTATTTTTCTTAAAAATTATTTTTACCCTATCTAATATTACTTTGAATGGCCCCATTGTGCACAGAAATATCTTTTTAAAGTCCTACTAGAGCTTGGGCTTCATTGATATCTTGGAAGCCATGAGTTCAACCAGCTGATTTTATTTTCTTTAGCTTACTATTTTCCCCCTCGATATTTCTTCTGATGTTGAAATGGGAAATAAACAAAAATGTCCAATTTTCCTCCTCATTTTTGTTGTCACTGTTTTCCACACTTCCATCATAACCCTTCTTTCTCAGATTGCAAAGTCCACCCTTTTCTCCACATGGGAGTATCAATCTAGGACTTTAATATTTGGCAGGGTAATCAGTGTGCAAGTTGCTATTCCAGCTACCTGCCTATATTTGAGAGTTTAATACTGATGTCAGTATAATGAGCAATGTTATTTTCTTTTCTATTCTATTCTAATACAATTTTTATTTGTGTTTGTTTGGATTCTAGCTAGACACTTAGCCAAGGTTTTTCTCAGCTCTCCACAAAACTTTTAGAATCTTTGTCCTGCAAGTTTCAAGCTTAGGAATATATAGCAATAGTTGAAATTATTTCCTTGAGAATGAGTAATTTGGTATTTGTCACTAATTAACTTAATTTGACATGATGCTCCCATTCAATTACTTGTTTAGATCTCTTGGGAGATCCTGACATTCTTTTCTAAACTTATTGCTGTGCAATCAAACCCAGAGCAGAAGCAAAACAGGGCACCTCTACTGCAAACCTGCAGCCTTGTGATGGTCCTATCAGTCTCTAGCTGCTGAACTCAGCAAATGAAATAGTGGTCAATATGATGACATACAGTTAAATTAAAAAAAAACCAAACCCAAACTGATGAACATCTAAAAAAGCATTGGAATCATTGAATCACAGCATGGTAGGGGTTGGCAGGGACCTCTAGAGATCATCGAGTCCAACGCCCCTGCCAAAGCAGGATCACCTAGGGCAGGTTACACAGGGACGCATCCAGACGGGTTTTTAAAGTCTCCAGAGAAGGAGACTCCACAAGCTCTCTGGGGAGCCCGTTCCAGTGCTCTGCCACCCTCACAGTAAAGAAGTTTCTCCTCATGTTGAGGTGGAACTTCCTATGTACTAGCTTATACCCATTATTCCTTG
>JAVSBS010003135.1:83659-128153 GCA_033124195.1 Coracias cyanogaster
CATGGATAGCTTGCTACCCACCAGGACTCCAAGGTCTTTCTCCACAGAGCTGCTTTCCAGCAGGATGACCCCTAATCCCTACTGGTGCCTGGTGTTATTCCTCCCTGGATGCAGGACTCTACACTTGTCCTTCCTCAACTTCATGAGGTTCACCTTTGCCCAGCTCTCTAGCCTGGCTAGGTCTCATTGGATAGCAGCACAGCCTTCTGGTGTGTCAGCCACCCGTCCCAGTTTTGCATCATCAGCGAACTTGCTGAGGGTACACTGTCCCCTCATCCAGGTCACTGATGAAGATATTGAACAAAAAGAAGTCGTATCTACAGGTAGGGCACGCTTAAGTTAAAACACTTAAGTGTTTTACACACTTCAATCAGTATCAGAAATATTTTTAGTCAGCTGAACTAGTATTTCCTTCCTGCACGCATTTCACAGAAGCGCCCACTGAAAGGCTGAGGTTGGAAGGGACCTCTGGAGCGCACCTGGTCCAACCCCCTGCTCAAGCAGGGCCACCTACAGCCAGTTGCCCAGGACCACGTCCAGACAGCTTCTGAATATCTCCAAGGAAGGAGACTCCACAATCTCCCTGGGCAACCTGTGCCAGTGCTTGGTCACCTTTAGGGTGAAAAAGTCTTTCCTGATGTTCAGATGCTTAAATAAGCATCCAGAATGCATCAACCAATATGATTTCATGAAAATGCAGAAATAAAAATTCAAACTGAATCTGTAGATAGATGTAATACTTTAGCAAAATAATTATGCATGTCACAATGTGTGACATAAAACTTGCTGTCCCGATTACTCTTCCCAGCATAAATCAGCTAGAAAAGCAAAAAGGCACCATCAGATTCTGGCCTGAATTACCTATTTGCTCTCTCTGAAGAAAAGTCATCAGTCAGTAGAATTTAGCTTGTCTAATAAGGATATTATCTAGAGATATCTGCTGCCTGCAATAAGCTCTTTTGCCAGGTTCAAGCTTCAAGAATTCACAAGGACTATTATGTAATCTCGTAGAAGATCTCACAAGGCAGTTACATGAAAGAATACCAATTCACTTTTTTTCTGTAATGTAACATATCACCTCTATGTTTATCGGTGTTTTTGAGAAAAAAAGTAATCCCCTTAGAACACAGATTTCTCCCATTGATAATACCTTAAAAGAGAATCAGGCCTTTAATAAAAAAAAAAAAAAGAAAAAACACAAAGTATTTCTGCTTGACCCCAACTTTTAACTGCTTCGTTCGTATATTTTTATTCAGGCCTTTAGTCCCTGAGGAATGCAAAAGAACAGCTCAGCCTGCACAGACACTGACATCTGAATGCTCCAGGCATTGTCGGAACGGGCACTGCACTCCCACAGGAAAATGCTGCTGTAATCAAGGCTGGGAAGGAGAGTTCTGCAGAACTGGTTTGTATATAGATTCATAGCAACAAGTGAAAAAAGCAGTGATGTCATAATTCGCATTTAATTATTTGCTAAGAGAAATTTTCAATATATGTCATTGATCATGAGTTCTAAGATAACATTAAAGAAATGCTGCCGTCATTACTTGTAGGAGAACAGTAAGTCTTTAGACGAGTGCAGCAGTTAAAAAAATCTAATACAACCTGAACCACTACAGAATGCAGCTAATAGCGTAACTAAGACAGACAACACTATTCTTATTTTTTCACCAAGACCGTGAAATGAAATGTAATCAATACCCGTTCCATCTTTGGACATTCAGCTTCCACCTGCAGTGTTATCACTGTCAGCATCAAATAGAAGAACCTGGTCAGCAAAGTGGATAAATCAGACCTGCAGGTCACTATTGCATATTTTGCACGGCACTAATTTAACGCAAATACTTTAGTTTTAGTACATTCTTACTTGTAAGCCTACAATATGAAATGCCTCCAGCTTGTTAAAGATAATTCTGTGTACAACTTATCCCAAAGCAGCTAATAATAATGTTACTGTAATCCATTACTAATCACAGTGCCTTTATTAAGTGCTATCCTGTTGCTGTAGCATATCTTCTAAAAGTCACTTGAAAAAGTGACTGTGATCAAACTAGATGTTGGCTACGGCACCAAAGGGGTGAGAAGAATGATCCTGGAGTGCCACAGCTGTGCTGTCACTGTCTCACAGAGGCTGTGGTTCTATCTGAGCTGTCCAGACCTTCCAGAGCAAGCCTGGGTACCAGGAGGTGTGATTAGTGCATCAACAGAGTCTCCTGACTGAGCGTATTTGCTCAGCGAGTTTGACCAGAGGCCTATACAAAGAGATAAGATTAACGTAATGGCAGCAGAACTCAGGAAAAGAGGAAAAGAATCACAGAGTAAGACAAAGCAAGGATCACACAATGGGCCAGGGATAATTCAGACTGCAAGAGCACTCAGGAGGGCCCTGCTGAAGCAGGGTCAGCCACGAGGTCCTTATAGCCTGGAGTGTTAATTTCAGCAACCTCTGGGTTTTTAGTGATGAGCAGGAGTGACTTCGTTTGGAATGAAATGAAATGAATGAAATCACTAATGATGTGTCTTACTGGCAAGGCTCATGAGCTGACCATCATACAGCCATGCAGAAAAGGAGGCTGGAGAAATGGCTGAGGTAATCTGGCCAAATAGTCCTCAGTTGTCAGTCAGATTTCCTACATTTAGAGAATGAGGCCCATTCTTACAGCCCTTGTTCAAGCGGAACTTGAAGTAAAAAATGTCTCCAGTGTGAACATAAATAGGTCTTGAGTAATCTGATTTGTTTAAAAAATTACAGCTCTATGACAGATAATTTGATAGGTGCAACACAGAAGAAAGCAACAGAAAAATATAGACTAAGGATCTTTCTTCCCTGTGACCCACACAGCACTTAACAGAGATGTTACAGGTAGTTCCTTCTAGTGTAATTAAGAAACTGATGAATAAAAATCAAGAAACCTGCTTTTACATAGTGTATTATAAATCTCTGGAAATCAATATTATCACTTTATTGTAATAGATAACATTAAACAACAAAATGTCTGCAAAAACAACATATTTATCACAGGGCTATGACTCTACCCCAGATGAGAATACTTGCCCAAGTAAACTTATTGATGGTTAGTTTTGCTAACACTATCTACAATTTAAAATAGCATTTCTATTTGAACGACATAAGCAATCTGATTAACCTAGAACTCTATAAGTAAATTGTCAGGCTAAAGAGAGAGGGAAAAACTACAAAACTTTACTAACTGAAAAAAGCTGTAAAGTGAATTCAGTTTTGTTCGAGGCATAGGTGATTCAAGGAGTGCATCTCTGCGGTCAATTCTAGTCTGCTCTGCATGTAAGACATCTGGAGCCTAAAGTATTTTGAGAAGGGTCTTCTATGCACTCCAAAATCAAGCATGAATATGGGAATTGGACATCTTAAAAAATCTGCTATTTGAGTTTCACAGTCTGTCCTGGGTGATATCCTTTCAGATAGCCAGAATTACTGCCTCCCTCTAGAATTCTAAAACTTTTAAAAAATATGGTTTCAAAGCCCCTAATATTTCATCCTATTTTGTTTTTAATTTCTGTGCTTTATCATTATAAGCTTAGAAAAGCTCTTAATGAATGTGTACTGTATCTTTCTGGTTTGTGATGCTCTAAACAAATTAGAAAACCGCTGGTTTTTTTACCCACAGCAAAATGTGACCCAGCCTGTCGACATGGAGGTGTCTGCGTAAGGCCTAATAAATGCTTGTGTAAAAAAGGCTATCTCGGCCCCCAGTGTGAACAAGTGGATAGAAACATCCGAAGAGTGACAAGGGCAGGTATTCTTGATCAGATCCTAGACATGACATCCTATCTGCTGGATCTAACCAGCTATATTGTATAGTTTCTGGGACTGTTTGGAAACTACACTTTCAACGGGCATTTGTTTTGAATCCTGTCATTTTTAAAAGACTGTGATCCTGCAACAAATACCGGTGATTTGATTTACTTTATTTAAGTATAATATCCACCAATGTGCAGATAAACTCTCTGTATGTGTGTAAATATTTCTGTACGCCTCCACAGGCGTATCGATATCCAATATGTGCACACATACGCATGCACGCACTATCACAAATACGGTTTTATAGCTAGTGGAATTTTTTTTTTAATATTTATTTCTTCATGAGAAATAGTTTACAAAGTAATTCCACTGTAAACCACATTTTTGTCAAAGGACTTTTGTGCTGTCTTAATGGATTCTTTGACATCCCAGAACTCTCGTGTCTGTACCTATCTGATTATAGCAATAAGAGAGCAGTTTTCAAACATCGCTGTATAAACTGCTGGACCTAATAAAATCCAGTTGTACCAGTTTCTAAGGTGAACTGAACTACATAATGAGACAATAATTCAGAACTCCTTAATGCATTCCTATCTAGGCAATTCATTGTAAGACTGTAACCTTCACCTTCGTCAATGTAACTCTATTACAGAATGTTACGCATTTCTTTATCTAGCATAGATGCAGAAATCTGATTATCGCAGCTTAATATCAAGATTGTTTCAAGTGTTTAATAATTAAATTATATTCGCATATTTCAAAACCAGTCATCCTAGAAGGTCTGCTTTTTATCATATATTTTATTTAACAGTGGGCACTGGGTTCATGTTACATATTTATATTATTTTATTTTATTTTTATAATATAGACATCACCTAGATGAGACAGCTTTACCATGTCCTGTAAAATACTAAAGTTACATTTTTCACCAACTTAAGTGGAAAGAAGGGGAAAGAGAGAGCAAACACACTCTTTAATGTGTTGTGGATCTAATCTAGAAATGTATCCTTGTCTCAACTTGTATTCATTTAGGACGGATGAAAAAAGCAACCACCAACCAATCATAATAAAATTCCAGAATATGTTAAAAGTGTTCATAAAGTGATTTTTACTGTAACAGGACAGGCCAGATTATACACCAGTAGACTGCTGCCGATCTCACACTGAACAGAACGTTCCTGGACAAGAGCTCACATAAGCACGTGTTGGTTGTGTAAGATGTCACTTGTACAAAGCATATAATGATTCTCGCCAAATGCGGTTCTAAATGTAAATTGTTCCTTGAAGAGCTAGCATAAAATTGAGTCTTTGTAAATGTATCAATATATATGGTGTACATGCTACAGTCAGGTTTTCTAAAGTATTAGTAGTCTAAGTAGATGTATCTTCAGAACTGGTGCCCTCTTATCTCCAGCTCTAGGGTGTGATTGGCAGTTTCTTCGCTCACTTACCGACTATCAGATTTCCTTAGCGCTACCTGGCTTTTATAAAATCTTGCCTATGAAAAGAAAGCAGAGCAGCCACAGCACGCACATCTCATGGTTCTCGTAGGCAGCTGCTCAGGCATCAACTACTTACAACACTTCAGGCAATAAGATCTAAAAGACTTTAGCCATATCACTCTCCAGTAGCAAAATTACCTCTCCAGGGCAGTGACATATGACGAGTTTTCCTTTATAAAAAGTTGTCAGTCTTCATTTAGTAACTGTTAAATCTGAAAGTTACAGCATGACTGATACTTGCACATCTTTCACATGTTCCAGCTCAGAGGAAGAGAAAACTACATTTGCCTTCCATATATGTTTGCCCGGGTTTCAAGTGACCTCATGCCAAATGGAAATTGGTTCAGAAATCTTGGTTAAGTGCTCAGCAAACAATGGTCTGCATTAAAAAGTGCATGCATAATTTTGCACAATGTAGATTCAACTGACAGGCCATTGAAAGACGTCTTGGGATTAAATGAGCATGAAGACCAAATTGCCCTCTCACCCCAGAAAAGGGTGGTCCCTTATAGTCACACGAACACTTCATTGGCTAAGCAGTGTGACCAATCTTAAAATGAACCCTGCGGTAGCATCTGTAGGTTAATAGCAGCTCTTTGTCTCCGCTGCTTTCTGCCTTTAGTCTTTTCCCTGAATTCCATCACAAAAAGTTTTACAATTAAAAAATGTCCTGACAACCAGTTTTGTAAATTGACCTTAGCATCTAATCTTTCCTTATTCAACGTGGGTGACAAAAATGTGAACTTCTCCTGAATGAGCCAGCTGTCTAAATCTGTCAAATAGTGCAGTTTTATTACACTCTTCATAAGCAGCAAAGCAAGAAAGTCGCTCAAGTATTTTAGCAACGTCTAAATATCTGACAGAGATAACATCTTTAACACTTTCTTTAATGAAATAGATTTAAAAATAAACCCAACTTTAACTCCACTGTGACACATTGTTTTCAACAACCAGCTGGGGAGATGTGAGAGTTCTTTTCTCACTGCTTAGTTCCTATAGACTTAAAAAATACAACGGATGGTACCTAAATTGAAGACCGTCAGTAATATATATGCCATAGCCATGCAGAGAAGTGATAGCAATGATCATAGAGTTTTGAGCTTAATAATAAAGACAATTTAGTTCACTAGTGAAATTAGAAAATAAAACTCCAGTAAATGCAAAGTAGTAAAGGGAGGCCTCACAAATCAATGGCAAAAAACCTCCCATCAGCTGTGCTGCACGCAGAAAATAATTTTCTAAAGTTAAGCAAAATACTTTATTAAAAACAAAATTTCTGTTTGAGTCATTCCATCAAAATTAAGAAGTAATCTAAAGTGAAGATTAGAGGGAGAGGGGAGATAGTTTGTGGAAAGTGTTTTGCTTCATTTTAAAATCATCTTTTATGTCATGTGAAAGCAAGCATCTGCACTAAGCCCACAGGGGTACATAGGAAGTCCCAGTGGAAAAGAAGTATTCTCAAAAAAAAAAAAGACACAAAAAAATCCTAGCTGCTTATTTATCAAAAGAAATTATGCTATTAAAAAGAGTGAGTAAACCCCAGGCCTAGCCACCCAAGATGCTAATATAAAAAGGGCAACTGCAGTAATTGCCCTGAGAATTGGCATACAAAAAAAAAAAAAAAAGGGTCTGTAGAAAGCCCGTTGCCAGTTAGGTCATTCTGCAGCCATTCTCACACAACCTCCGAGAGTGTCCCAGAATAAAATTGAGCTTATAAATGAAACGAGATAAATGAGGCAATTAGATAAGGGCCTCCAGAAGGGATTTTATGTGTGTGTTCAACTTGTCTCTGTCTCTCTCTCCCCTAATCTTTTATTCCATTCATTTCTTCCATTATTCGGAGATACTGCCTCTCTGTTCCCAACACATTGTACATTGCAAGCATTCTTTGAGGCTTTCTACTGTTAAAAGAGAGCAGACATACCTGTCGCAAGAAACATAACTGTATTCCTGATGTCTGCTAGTTTTCAACCCTCGTTTTAGTTTTCTGGGACACCATCTTTCTCTTTTTAAATGCCACTGATCAGAAAGCAGACATATTATTGTAGTATAAGGAGAAATGTCTTTACTCCATAGATAAGTAGGGAGACAAAAAGATCTTATGTAAAATCACCTCCCAATTGTTTCACTCCATTTCAGAAAAACAGTAAACTCATTTTGCTAATGCGTCCAATAGGAAATATTAACTCAAACCCTCGCCCTCAAGGAAATAAATTCCTTCCGTTAACAGTCAGAGACACAGATGCAAACCCTTCGTACCTTTTCACATATGAGTATGCAAAACAGAGATTCTGAAAGCGCAAAAGTCATTTTTCACACGTCTAAAGTCCCATTAAGGTAAAAATAAATATTTGTACATGTGATCCTACTTGCATCCATGAAATAGGCATCTATAAGATTGGGCCTACATGGAAAGAACAACTCTGGGGACATCCAGCTCTGCTTAATTTCCCTTGATCATGTAAATCTTTTTACAGACACTAATGCATTTTAATTGACTATCCTTTAGTTTAACAGTGTATCAGTTTAATTAGGAATGATACCATTTTGATCTTCTGTCCAACTTAAAAGGTGATCTTTGAGAAAAAACAGAAAGAAGCCACAATGTAAATAAATTTTGCAATTGCAATTTGAAAAAAGTAAATTTTGCCATATTAAAAATTGGCCTATATTTTATTTTAGTTAAAGAAAATTAGCTAAGAATCTCACCAAAAAGGCAACCAACCTTAAATTTTTTTTCTAATCCAAATTTACAGAAAATATGTACCAAACACTCAGAGTTCTGGCTACAAAAAAAAAAAAATCCATAAGTAGTTTCAGGGCAAAATGTTGTAGAAACATTGGAAAAAGTTAAGAGGGTTTTGCTAAGACATTAGTTGCTTTCAACAGCAGAGTAACTCAGTGAAGTAAGACGCACGTCCTTTTTAGGATATAGGTGTGAAAAAGCAGAAGCCACCTGAAAGCTTAGTACAGGATTACTTTAATCTTTGAGGGCCTGACTCAAAGTCCATTGATGTCAACTGAAAATCTCCCATTGACTTCATTAGTTATAAGATTAAGGCTTTAAAAGCTATCCCCTTAGCTGGCAGAAGATCTTAACTTCAGACATCAGCGCACACATGACCTCTCTGTGTCTGCATCTGCAGTCATGAGGCACACCAAGGTTTTTCTGGAACAAGACTGCAGCTTCAGCCCTGCATTGAGCCCTATGGAGCCTACCCTACCTGAACCTCTTGGCTTTCCTTAGAGCTACTGCCGACAGTTACACGAGGGGTCTAGTAAATCTCCCAGGATTCTTGGTATTTCTGTTAAAATGCAGAGCAATTAGCTCACATTTTTTCTTGTTCACACACATATGCCTATTTCAAATATTGCAAGCGTACGCCACGAAGCAGGAAAGTAATTAAAATGCCAAGTCAGTAGTGCCATTTTATGGAATGGCCATAGTAAGACAGGGTCCAAAGATGCACCCACAGATGCTCACAAGCATCCATGGAAAAGCTGCCTCCACTGTTTTCAGTCTAGTATTACAAATAGAATCATAGAATTTATTCAACAAAGGTTGAATTCAGCAGCATTAGGCACATTTTCTTCTTGTATTTAATAGGGATGGTGTAATATTTGAGTCAAGACTATATCCTACTCCAAAAATGTTGTTGTCGCTCTTAGTAATCAGACGGGTAAGACTCAAAGTGAGGAGATTCCTTGGTACTGAAATGACAACGTAAGCGGTTACGGGGCGGGACAGGAGCAGGCATTCTATAGATGCGTGCTAGGGAAAGGGATGGCTACTTGCCTTTGTACTCACTGATTTCAGTTACGACTCTGCACACAGAATGGATCGTGCTATAAAATGCACAACACCCAAACAATCTCAGCACAGCAATTAATTCTGCAGAGATGTACACTGGGCAGACTGACCATCAGGCAACGTTACTAACACTTTGGGAAAAGAGAAACATTACTATTTTATAGCGCTGTATCAGTGGTTCAACTGACACGTCAGCCCTTTTCCTTTAGTTCACTCATGAGTTAATAATTACTAATTTGGTCTATATATTAGCAAAGGATTATCATATTGTCCCATAACCTGATGAAAACTCCCATAGCCTTCCATGGGCAGTTTTTCTTCACGTGACACCGCACAGTTCAATGTGAAAGCCAAGTGACCCGCCTGCTTACCAGAGCTCTCACTACTGAAAACAGATCATTCTAGTCATCATCTGATGCTCTAGAAATTCAGAAATAAAAAATTATTCTGTGTTATATACATTTAATGTTTCTTTACCTATTGTCTACTATATAGATACTGGTTTCCACAATCAAAAATTTCAGAAATTCTTGCTAAGAATTTGCAAAGGCTGCATTGTTGGAGAAGAGTTTTATTTCTACTGATAAAAAACATTTTTCCGTATGTTCTAAGTGATCAGGAGGGTCCTGTATATCATATCGTTAAGTTCCTTTTACTGTCTATAAGATTTGCCTACTTATTTTCATTTTGCAATGAAAACAAAAGTGAAAAAATACTTATAATGAAAAACTTCTTAAATTATGAGAAAATTTCAGAAAGCTAAAGCCTGTGAAAATAAACGGTGGCTGTGTTCACAATATTCTTGGGTGGGAAGAAGGCAGAGAGAGGTGGTTGTTTTGGAGGGTATTTTTTAATGTAGGATGCATCTTGCTGTAGGACCAAAAGGTGGTTTGCATCACAAGGCAGTAACAAAGAAATCCCATTTTCTGAATGTCCCTAGGAGGAGCCACTAAAAGGAAAATGTGCTAGGCAGAGTCAAGGCTGGTGTGCAGAATGACCTTAACTCATATCAGGATAGACTGAGACCAGAAACCAGCTGGTATTCAGTCACCAGATGCATCTTGTAGTGATCTCCATTAATACCAGAAGCAGTAACCCTACCTGTGAATTGCCCCGAAATGCTATTAGCTGTCCCCCACAAAACATACTGCGGAATTAAAACTTCCAATTCCCTTTTGAGAACAATTTGATTGTAATGGGAGCCAAGCAGAAAAGGAAATAACAAAATTCTGTCACTTGAGAGCAATTAGCTCTATTAGTTCTATTTTATAGTAGCTGTCAGGTACTGTATGTACATTTGAAATGTGGGAAAATAGCTTAGAAAATATCATTCAAACTATGTTTAAGTATCTTCTATAAACTGTATCATACTACTAAGCATACACAGGCACCAATCTAGCAGAGCACTGGAGCACACAAGTAATTTTAAGCATATGAGTCTCACTGAAGTCATGTGCTTAACATTATTAATATAATTAAGTGCTTTCTCGGTTTGAGACCTTACAAGTCTTTGCAAGTCTACCTATGTAGACTACATATGCTTTACGTGTATTTCTTTCTAGAGAGGCAGCGTGGCTGAAGTTTGCAACAAGAGAATTCAGTCACTGTCTGTCACAAATTCTATATAACCTGAAATAATTGCATCTTTGTGCCTCCACTTTCCACCTAAAAATTAGTGAAATCAATCCTTGTCAAGCGCTTTGAGCTCTTCAAATGAAAAGTGCTATAAAAAGTACAAATTATTATTATATTATTGAACACCATGTATGTATACACACTATTATGTAATATATAATATATGTATAATGCATATAAATTCTAACAAATGTATTTGTGTAATATCTGAGAAATGGAACAGTTGTATCTGGAAGTGATAAATGCATAGAGTTGGATTTATTGTTAATCTGTGGATTTAATGATTTTTTTTTTAGACAAAAGGATGTTTAAGTGTATAATTGCTTTTCTTAATTTAATATATTTATGTAAATGCATGCCTGAAGTTCTGGATAGATAGTTATTCTGTGTCCTTAAGCTAATAAAATATATTAAACTTTATCTTACTATATAAGGTACAACTGCTGCTTTATTTTGGGGGGGTTTTCAAAATTTTTGTTAGACTAAATGCATAATTTGAAATCCATGAAATTTTAATTTTAATCAACTCTTTGATCTTTGCAAGAAAAGCAAAATGCCAGCGTTTTTAATATTCTTAGAAAAGTACACTGGTTTTATTTATATACATTCTAAGATGCTTTCATAAAATGTGACTAGAACACTGCTATTATTTTTGGAATGGGAAGTTTGGAATGGGGCTTCCTCTTTGCTTCTGGATTAATGAGCGTGAAAATTAAGACCTCCATATTGAAAAGACACCTGTTTCATTGCAAGCACATGCAGCTAGAACAAGGGCATTTCATGTACAGGCTTTTCAAGTATAGATACCTTGGAAAATTAGTTCCGTAATAATGGAAGAGATGTTGGGGGTCGTTTCTTTGTTTTGTTCAATATCTTCAGAAAAGCATATCATCAAATCGCCATATGTTAAATTCAGATGTACCATTTCCAGTAGTTTAAATTAGGGCTATAAACCATGGATGCAGCGTGGCATTCTTTCCATTTGTCTCCATCATAACTCACAGGTTCTGTTCCATTGAAACCAACACCTACGCATGTATGTGGGACCAGGGCCAACTCAATCTACCAACTCACTACATTTTTTAATACAAAAGGACAGTTAATCACAACACTTAAATACAAACTACGCTTGCAGCTTGCATCTGTGACAGTTAAAACCAGTTTGGACAAGGAGCAGTGAAGAGCCAAGGGCTTCTTCACACACCAAGTTTACCTTAGTGGTTTGGAAATGCTGTGGAATTAGTCTTACACATTTAACTTACCTAAAGCGTTCAGCCCATCCTGCGTTTATTTACCAAAGAATGAAGCATTACTGACACTACGATATCGATGCTATCTCTACTTTTCAGCTCTAAGCCAAAATAATCTTGAAATTTTCATGAAGTTGTTTTTCCATTTTTCAGCTAGTTACACGATTAGTGATACGGGCTGGTGGCCGGCCAGAGAATTAGGATCCAAGGAAAATTTGAACTTCACCCAAATCTGAGGATATTTGAAAACTGTATTTTACTTCAGCTTTTCAATGAATAAATATATTCAAAAGAACATTGCTGCAACTGGTATATTTTCTTAATTTCTTCATTAAAAGACAGGCTTAGAACAAGAAAACAGCTGAACAATGGCAAATAATGAAGAAATCAATAAGGATTGTTTGGATTTTTTAGTGGGAGCTACATATTCATGTAGAAATTAAAATAATTCTGTGAGGTATAGTACATAATTACAGTAAATACGGTGCAGCTTGTAGTTCTGGTGACATCGTAAGTCACTGAGTTTGTTCTTGTGATTTATTAAGACATTACGAAAACCCACTGACATATTTATAAGCCTTGGAATTAACAGCTACCTTTCATTTCTTTTACAACACATAAGACTTGAATTTTACTTAAGTATTACATACACTTGGATGTGTACAGCAAGACTGTAATTCTCTCTAGAGCTTCTGATGGCATCCTGAACCCGAGGGGCCAAATTCTGCTCGGCCTTCAGAGGCATCACCAAAGGTATCCTTGGCCTCTTGAGCGAGGCTTGCGCGCTTCATCAAAATCACCGCAACTTTCAAAAGGAATTCAGAGCTTAAATGCACAATTTTAGAGCCTTGCCTTTTAGTAACATAGTTACTAATAATGCCTTTGCTTCAGCATTTAATCACTATTCCCAAAACACATACTTTGAATAAGCTCCTGTCCTTTTATTGCTTTCCCTTTACTTCCACGTATAGCTCCGTTCTTTGAGACTTTTGTTCTTTTGGAATTTTCTTACAGACTTTGCTTCTTGATTCTATTGTACTGAATTTCTTACATATTTACAAGTTTTTAACACGATTGTTTATGGCATGAGTGCTTGTTTTTTCTATTTTAACAAAAACACTAAGTGAGGGATCAGGCCCTGTTTTAGCTCTAAAAATGCACCACGAATAAGTAGGGTAGAACCTTTAAAATGCCAAAGAATCATTTCTGTCTATGTGGTTGCATTTATTTATTTGGAGGGAAAGGGTTGCTTTGAGTCATATTTGATGATGCACATTTCTGGCAGAACTAGGCAAAGTGGGACATAGCTTTGGTTTTGAAAAACCTCACTGAACAGCGGCTTTTGTGTTTACTTGGTTTGGGGTGGTTTCTAGGGGGTTTTTTTAAGGTTTGGGGGTTTTTTAGGGTTGTTTTTTTTTTTTTTGTTTAAAAGCTAGGACTACTCCGGGATTTTGCCCGCATTCCAAAATTTTGGGCTGAAACAGTTGAATGAATGGCTCTTATACTGGCTCAACATTCAATATTTAAAATTTACCATTTATATCACAGCCTTCTTCAACACTTGCTTATCTTACATGAGTACAAACTCACCAATATCAGTGTTGTCAGGAAGTGAATCAGGTTATATTAAGTAGTTGCTTTTCCTTCTCGTTCATTTTATACCCCTTCAAATACACTACACTCAGAAATGTTTGTCTCATCATTCCACAGTGAAATCAGTGTCATCATCACACTAGCGGAGTTTGCTCCAGTTACACACACAGGTTCTACACGTTCCCGTTTCAATTGAAATTGAATTTCAATGATATATATGCAAGCTATTTCTACTTCAGGGAAAGGGAACATACACATGAATCAAAGGGCTGCATTTGGTTCAGGCGATTTATAATGAGGAGATCCAAACTCTGCAAACTCTCATGCAGTGGAATTAGTGCTTTCCTGGTCAGATTAATAGAACAGGTGCAGATCTAGCTTCCAGGTCTGGAAACTACACCAGCCCAAATAAATTACAGCTATAGAGTGTGTTTAGCAATTTCAAGCAAACGTTAGAAATTGAATGCCCTTGGTGCAGATAAAGTGCTTATGAAAAAGGTGGACGCAACATCTGTACTGGCACAGAACGCCTGTTCTAAAGTAATAGCTGCAAAATTCCTCCTGTAAAGCATAAGACTGTTAGTACAGCTGCAGCTTTTAATAGCTATTGAATTTCTTGATCAGGGAGGCAGATCCAGAGCACGGGAAATGGACAAGTGAAACTATAAACTGCTATTTTACACCTATGAATGTAATATCAAATAAATGTGGTTGATCCCACTTTTATTTTTTTAAGAAATCCATCCCTAGAGAGCCTCGTGCTAGATCTTACCTCGCAAGCCATCAGAAGGCACTTATGTCAGCCTAACCCTGAGGTTTCCAAGAAGTGTAACTCTACAGTCCCCATATACCTGTTGCTTGTTATAGCTGTACCAGAAACCTGCAGCTATGCACACATGTGCAATACCTCATGCCTCATTTGTGCACTTACTCAAAGCTATTTGGTTCTAGATCAATGCAAACAAGGAATGAAAAGGTATACAACAGTTTAGATAGGTTTTAAGATGATGATGCAAGAGAAAAATTACAGTAAAGTGACCGAGTTGCACACAGACTTGAATACAGGCAAGAGGAGGCAAACAGGGAACTCATTACCATGTTAGCTTATTAAAATCATTCCAAAGAATACAGCTGTCTGACGTTTTCTGGGTTCTCTTATTTAAATACCTCAGTAGTAAGATGAATTTGAGTATAAGAGGCCTCCTGTGATTTACTAGAATCATATTTACTTTGCATTTTTAATTAGAGCTTTGTTTAGGATGGAACTTATGGAATTATCAGATTTTCAGTATGTAGATAAACTGTCATTTTAATATTTTCTAAACTTATTATTATCTTGCCAAATTCCTCGCTTCTTTTATTATCCTGGAAATAAAATACATCCCATAATATTCAGGTCGCAGTGACTGCTGAGACTGCAGATTGACCCAGTATGGAATTCACCTGAAACTACCCCAGACAGAAGACTCTTAACTTCTTAATATCTGTTGGGTAAAAACCCAACACAGGTTGGGTTTTTGTTGTGTTTAGGATCACTTTTTCTTGCAGGAAGGTAGCGGGTTTCAAACTATGTGCTGTTGATTTTTACCAGGCACATAAACCCTTCTGAGTCCCAAACAACAGTCCCATCTACCCCATTTCCACTACTACTTAACTTTCCTGGCACCTGGACTCACTACATACCTTTTAAGCTGGCTAGAAATTTTTCTGGCTAGCACGCATCCTCAGAAGTACCTGAACAATAGCGAGTGAGATATTTATCTCCTCCTAAAAGCAATCCAGGAGAAGACATACAACTGCCAAAGCTTGCTTGAGACCTTGGAGAATCCTGAAAAGTTAGTCATAGTCAGCACCTCAATTAACTTCATGGGTGGTGGTGCCAGTTTCATGATAAGAACACTGCTACGATTCAGAAAGAAGTGGATCTAACTCTTCTGGTTGCTTCCCAAGAAATTGCTTTGACTGCAGTCCTGCTGGTTGAATCCAAGCTACAATGCAGCCAGAAATGATAAAAATCAGTGGGTCAAAAGTAGAGAGAGAAGAATGGAGTCAGAAACTTCTGGCCTAGAAACCTCACTTGAAAGTGGAAAGGCCCACTAAATTAGCTCTGCTTAACAAACTTAGTTACAGACGCTCGAGGAAGCAGGACCCAGCGCCTCAGCTCTTCCTCCTTCCAGGTGAGTCAAACCCCCTGGCCTGCCTCCATGATCTGCTTTTCCGACTGGTCTGTTTTCAACAGGCAGCACAGAGAATGCCTCTTCTTCTGCACCTACTGGCGGATCATCTTTGGAGTCTTCAGGAAGTTTTGTAAAAGAATTTAGGGACAATACCCAAAGTGTTTGTTTATAGGGAATAATCGTGGATTTTTTTAATTATTACCACTCTACAAATGATAAAAGCCTTTGTTCATAGTACAGGCATATATTTACATGGAACAGAAAAATAAACAGAAAAAGAAAAAAACATCACACAAACAGCTATGAAAAGAGCCCTAATATAAAAATTACCGGAGAGCTAGAAGTAATTTCTTTTTTTCTTTTCAAAATCCACCTGCCAAAGAAGATCACAGGGTAAATCAAGATCTGTTGGTGTCCATAGGACCTCTGCCTGTGATTTCAGTGGTGCCAGCATACCAACCCACAGAGAGATTAAAATCTGATGCCGTTTAACGGAGTCTTTAGGAAGGCAAGTTCAGACGGCAACGGGCTCCAGCGGAGCGTGTGGCTATCTTTGCGAGTTTTGAGCTTCAGCTCCCTGACAAACGAATACCCTCTACGAAAATATCAAAATGAAAGATTTGTCAGATTATGGCACTGAGACGTTAAAAAACCCACAAGATTAAATGAATCCTTTTATACATCTTTTTGAACAGGTAACAGCCAGTGCTAAAGTGTTTTCTATCTTATAAAAGGGAATGAAAGTAAAGAGATGTCTTTATTGCAGTTTTTAGTGAGTACTGAGTTGTACAGAGATCTGGGAGATAGCTTTAAGTCAGCTTGAGCACGAGCTGCAGTCAGAAAGTCTGAGGAAGCAAAGAAACATCTCAGGTAAGCCTGTGAAGCTCTGTGTGACTATTTTTAACTGTGACCACTCTCCTAACGTGCTTACTGACACCTCACTCAAATTTACGTTATGTGCTGCAGTCGCTATTAACTGCAGTACAGACACGGCCAAAGACTCATCTTTAGTACCATTACTGACTTAAGTAAAACTCCCCACAGATCAGAAAGTGATCACTCAAGTTAACAGGGATCAATTAACAATTTCTGTTAACCCTTTTATGAAGAGTAAACCCACAAATCATCGAATGGTTTGGGTTGGAAGGGGCCTTAAAGATCACCTAGTTCCAACGCCGCTGCCATGGGCGGAGACACCTCCCACTAGAGCAGGTTGCTCAAAGCCCCGTTCAGCCTGGTCTTGAACACATCCAGAGTTGGGGCATCTACAACCTCCCTGGGCAACCTGTGCCAGCAACTCACCACCCTCTGAGTGAAAAACTTCTTCCTTACATCTAATCTAAATCTCCCCTCTTCCAGTTTGAAGCCATGACCCCTCGTCCTATCACTGCAAGCCTTTCTAAAAAGTCCTTCCCCAGCTTTCTAGTAGGCCCTGTGACGAAAAATCAGATTCCTTTCTCTCCCTATTTTGAAAGCTGCCTGCTCAGAAAGAGCGTTCTATCAATTATCCGTAAGGGGATTATTAGCACGTTTTCCCCAGTAAGTTTCTCCTTAGAGACAGGTAATGCTGATAAACTTTGCACAACAACTATAAGAGACAAAGATTCTAAGCAAGTATTCACTGGATTGCAAACATTCAGATTAACATAATCTAGGTAGTAATTAGCTCTCCTATAAAATGACGGGGAAATATATAATAATGCTTCAAGATAATAAACTGAATTTTGCCTATGTAAAATATTTTCACTGGTTTCAAGTAAACAAAATTCTCCTGCATTTTCTACTATTGTAAAACAACTGCTACCTTGCATTTCAACCACACAGATAGGTTAGCTATTATTAGTATTAACGTGGTCATAAAAGCCTAAAGTTTGGCCTTCTTTCTGTTGGTTGAGGGTGAGCAAGTATTTAAAAGATTATTTTGGCTACAGCGGACTTTTGCACACACAGCATGTAAACTGCTTAGCACAAATGAGAAAAGGGAGCAGCAAACCCATTTCCTGCCACCAGCAAGTGAAAAGAAACAAAGTTTAATCCCCAAAATCAAAGAATTAAGAGAACTCTATCAGATGTGCACACTTATGGACACAAGCATAATTAACTTTTAGAATTTTGCAGGCATAAAAATCTTTCAGCATCACCTATATTTTAATAAAAGTATGTTTTATATGTATAAGATGAAGTGATGCTTCACTTGAATACAGACGGATCAGGATACTAATTAAAATAATATATCTGTAGAGGGTAGTCACCTCTATCAAAAACTCTTCAACACAGATGGAAACATGTGGGAGGTGATAGCCAAGCTGAAAAATGACATGACACATTGCAGAAGATGCTACCTACAATATCCCATTCTTAAGATGAAGTGGCCGTTGCATCAGAGATATGAAATGAAATAATGTGTCCCAGGGGTTTTTTTGCATCATAAAAAAAAAATAAGGATTAAACTAATTTTTTCAGTTTGCTTCCCTCAAGGAATGACGATAAGAATTTCCAAGTAATATGCAGGGGAATATTTAATAACAGGAATGGGATAAAACTCTGAGAAAAGTAATTAGAACCTGATTTTTAAAATCATTTGCTTGGAAAATTGATGTCTGAACAACCTTGAAAGTCTGGCTTTTATTTCCTGATCCTGCAAACTGCCCTACTTGCCAGCTTTAGAAGTATAAGCAGTTGGAATGAACACAGAGCATCCGCTTATGGATTTAAAAGTTTCACATCTATGTCATTTTCAGAATCATATCTTGACAATAAAAGGCTGCTTTTCACTCTGGATTTCCTCATGTGATATGATAATCTCTCCAATGTTCAAGATACACGATGTAAAAGTTACACAGCATAAAATGTGTTTACCTTTTCTTTAGACATATTGGTCACTTCCAGCAATTTTTTCTTCCTCTCTTTTGATTAGTACATATCCAAATGCCTCAGCAGCCCAAACATGAATGTGAATAGATAAGCTAAAATCTCAGCATTTCAGGAGTGGTGCAGTGCATGCTTTCACCTCTTCCCCTTTAATAAATGTCAAATGCTTCCTGACACGCTTAGGTCCATGGAAATGGAACATATTTTCTCATTATGTTAATTAATGGGTCTGCTTGGGTGGTATAATTCAGGATAAATTTCCTTTAGTATTCTGTCATACCTAAAAAGGATCTTATTTTTGTGATGTCTTTAAGTTTTTATGACTTCTGCTCTGTTTAGTCTGTGTGTAATCCTTCTTTTGAAACTTTATGTCCCAGAAAATCTGCAAGTTCTTCTCAAAACTGGCACAGCCTCTAGTTTATAGTCATTTCTTTTTCTTGCCTTCTTAGAACACCATGCGAGTCCTTAAGGTGTAGTTCACAGCTCAGGGAATTTATGATTACATCGTCAATGTAAACTAAAGCACTGCGATATATTAAAACTGACAAGATGCTGTTCATTAATCTCTGAAATATGGCCAGGTGTGATGTAATGAAGAGAGGTTTCCAACTCAGAGAAGCCTAACCCAGCTCAGCTTGATGGTGGCTTCCTTTACCTCATCCAGGAGAAGCACTGCCTGGGTGGGGACTCTCACTGGAAGCATAATTTCAGAAAAATGTGGTTTGGGGAAAATGAGACAGGGTAATCCCTTGCCATGCCAATGTTTCTCCAACAGCTCAGCTTCTGCTTTCCTTTCATTTCCAGGTTCGAACAGTAACTTGGTCATGCTGTCGTGAACCACAACTTCCCAAGGAAATAGTTTGATGGGCTGGAGGTGCATTTTTATGGATGAAAGAGAGAAGCGTTTTAAGTACTGGAATCTCAGCTAGTGGAGAAAGCAAGGACAGGCTCAGGACACAGAAAAGCAAGCGCTGCAATTTACACAAGCATTGTGACTTGATCAAAAGAAGGCTTTAATTTGCTTGTGATAGTTTTAGTCTTTTTTTAAATGAGTAGTTGTACTGTTTCAAAACTAAACCGGGCAAAATCAGAAGAGACCAAAGATAAGGAAAAGCTCAATATTTCCATATTGTTAATTCAAACCTCAAAATAAATTGATAAATGTTAATCTAACTTTACTTCATTAACAGTGTATGTATTGAATAAAAAGACGACTTTGAAACTCACCCCTGCCACAGTAACAGAGGAGACTTTGTGAATGAAACTCATATTCCTGAGTTGAAAAAGAAACAGACTTTTTTCCAAATATGGGAATAAAGTGTGAAAATAGGTTTTTATACACTCCATGACTTAGCATTTTGTGTCGAGGCCACACTGAAGTGCACATCCTAAAACAAGTTATGGCCACTAAATAGCTTCACTCTCTGCAGATCATAACCAAGCCAGCTATTGCAACAGTGCAAAACAGATTGATTTTCACAGTTACTTGATCAATTCTACCCAGCTACAAATGATAGCTTTGGAGTAGGAATGAAGTTCCCACTACATCCGCCCTGTCAACAAAAGAATGGGGTTTGGGTAACCTTTGTACTACCTTCGGAAATTTCTAGGGAAGAACGCCAAGAGACAGAAGCCCTTGCATTTTCTTCTGACCATGGAGAAGTTATGAGAAGGCTCCTCTTTTTAACTTCTCTTTCTATTTTTCGTTATTGTTGTTGTTATATTAAAATGTCTCCTGTTTATTCCAGAAGAGAGTACTGCCAGCTCCTCATCCATGGACAAAGTGAAAAAAACAGCATAAAATAATAAAAATACTGTGGAATCAAAAGCAGACAGACTGATGGGAAAAGATTAGGGGCCTGAAAACTGGCAAAGTGAAACGAAATAAAGGATTATAAAGAAAGGAGGACTGATGGGATAATGAGCCCTGAAGAGAAAGTCAGGGATAAGAACAACAGCAGCCTTCCTTATATTTCATTGCTGTAAATTGTTCATTAATATAATAAATGAAAATACTTTTTACTACCTATCTCTACCCAGGCACCTTACAGACTTTTTTTGCTGACGCCACTGCTGGACACAGTACTGGTAGAGCAGCAGTCAGGGTCACTGGCAGTGGGAGGTTCTCCCTCCGTATCAAACTCTGCACTATTCAAAGCTACTTTGTACATTATGGTGTTGTAGTAGCAGCTATCGTGAGTCCCTTATCTGGTTTGCTTGGACAAGCTTCTCTGGTCCTTCTTATCAGAATCCACATCTTAGTCAAATATGACTCTTCTGTGTCAATTATTAGAACGTATGCCTTCCTCTCTCAGCTGTCTCTATCCTACCATGCATGGCCCCAGTCATTGAACACAATCTCAAAGAGATAAATTACCTAAGTGGAATTTGCATACATACAAATTTACATTAAGTTACATACGCTGGAACTTGCAGAAGAACATTATACCTAAAACATTAAATGTCAAATGGATTTACTGTATCTACGCTCAAGACTTTGAACTATTTTTTGCAACTATTCTGGCATTTTACTTGCTGAAGTGACTTAGAGGGAAAACAATTAAGCACATACTGATGAAATTTCCCATTAATTGAATCACACATTTAACAAGAAACCAGACTCTCAGAATTGTATTCATTCATTAGATTAGAAATTTCTCTTATTGGCTATGTTATCTATCAGAACTAAGTTTGAATATGATATCAAAGAAGTGCAGCACTGATTTCATAGAACCATTTGGGTTGGAAAAGACGTTTAAGATCATACAGTCCAACCATAACCCTACTCTACCAAGTCTGCTGCTAAACCATGTCCCTCAGCACCACATCTACAGGGCTTTTAAGCACAGCTAGGGATAGCTATTCCATCACTTCCTTGGGAAGCCTGTTCCAGTGCCTGACAACCCTTTCAGTGAAAAAAATTTCCTAATGTCCAACCTAAACCACCCCTGGCACAACTTTAGGCCACTTCCTCTTGCCCTACCACTTGTTACATGTGAGAAGAGTCCAGCACCCACCTGTCTACAACCTCCCTTGAGGTAGTTGTTGCACTGCTTCTTCACTCTGCTCACTGCGCCGGTTTTGTTGTGCTGCTGCTTCTATTTCACATCCTGCCAGCTACACCAGTTTTGTTGTGCCGGTTCAGCCATCATCATTTGATGCTGCCATCAGCTGCCTGATCACACAGGCCAACACTGAACTCAGCAACAGCCCCTTGGAATTCTTCTTTCAGACAGTCCTGCCATAGGTTCCTGTGCTGCCAGCATGGCCTGCTGGACACATCAGACAGAGATGGCTCCTCAGCAGCCCTTCACATGGAAGGACACCACTGAGAGAGCTCAACAAGATACAACCAACCCCAACAGAAACCACACACAAACTGATCGGCTTCTGGTTGATATAGCCCTGGCCTCGCCCACCACCCCAACCATGACCACCTGGGAGAGGGTGGGGCCACCAAGACACAGGTGGGCCAGGTTCTGCCTCTACGACCTGAAGCCAGTGGGGGAAACAAACCCTACTGTTAGGCTGCAATTCATCCATAGGTCTCCTTTAATTCAGGGGCCCATGCCTCAGGCCCCAGAACTTCAGTTGTAGAGGGCAGAAGGTCCCCCCTCAACCTTCTCTCCTTCAGACTAAACAACCCCAGATTTGTTGGTTGATTATCTTTCATTTAACTATATGTCTCTTCTTTAACTACCTTAATTTAATTAAATGTACTAAAAATATTACTCACTTCAACCGCTAAGCTTGAGAATATCCTAAATCAAGAATTCCTGTGAACTAATTCCCAAATTGTCAAAAAGGTGATGTACATCAAATAAAATATCCTCTAATAAGAATTCACTTGGCAATGTGTCCAATTCTGGGCTCCCCAGTTCAAGAGAGAGAGTGAGCTACTGGTGAGAGTCCAACAGAGGGCTACAGGGATGACTGAGGAACTGGAACATCTCTTATGAGGAAAGACTGAGGGACATGGGGCTGTTTAGCATGGAGAAGAAAAGGCTGAGAGGGGATCTAATCAATATTTATAAATATCTAAACGGTGGGGATCAAGAGAATGATGCCAGTCTCTTTCAGTGGTACCCAGTGACAGGATGAGGGGGTAACAGGCACAAACTAGAACACAGGAAGTTCTACCTCAACACGAGGAAAAACTTCTTACTGTGAGGGTGACGGAGCACCGGAACAGGCTGCCCAGGGAGGTTGTGGAGTCTGCTTCTCTGGAGACTTTCAAAACCCATGTGGACATGCCCGTGTGGCTGGCTCTAGGTGAACCTGCCTTGGCAAGGGGATTGGACTACATGATCCCTTTCCAACCCCTACTATTCTGTGATTCTGTGAATGATCAAGGGAGTGTTGCAATGTCCAAAGTTAATGTTACATTCCTGCCCTAAGT
Organism: Coracias cyanogaster; assembly: GCA_033124195.1. Classification (NCBI taxonomy): domain Eukaryota; kingdom Metazoa; phylum Chordata; class Aves; order Coraciiformes; family Coraciidae; genus Coracias; species Coracias cyanogaster. The sequence continues at coordinate 106,676 of JAVSBS010003135.1, forward strand.
TAACATTACATCCATTCTGCACCAGTTCCTGACTTGTAAGATAATTTAGCACAAGAGTTCTTGCTTTTGCTGGAGATGCACCACTCAGGTGCAGTTAGCCCACAATACCTGACACGGAGCTACCTCACTCTTTCACCAGAGTGTTTTCTAGCACAGAAAAGGCATTTGGCAAAGAAAGAAATATTTCTTGTTAGCTAAATATTTGAGAAAGCAATAATTGGGAAACAAAAGCACTCCAGAACTGACACAGTATTCACCATATTTTGACATATCCTTTTTTTGCAGCATTATCCAGATTTATCATGACTAAGGATGAAATGTAAATATGCTTAGCCAACAATCTTCTTTAAAATACTGAAGTTTGTAGGTCTTTTTCTATACTAAAGCTTGCAGGTGTTTTTCTATACTAATGCTACACTCATTAAAAAACTCATTAGACCAAAGCACGATGATAAATATGTGTTCAATAATTTCAGGTAAAGGTAGACCAAAAACAGTTAGTGAATTAGTTCATTAATCCAAGCTGTGTAGAAACCTGGATCCAGCATGAAAATAAGTGGTAGAACAAACTTTTAGATTCAAGTATACATACTCATTCTCTCCATCGGGAAAATATTAAGCTGAAAATTATAGAATGTGGCTGTAGGCTTAGCTGCAATAATCAGGAGCCACTTATTCCATTTCATTAGGTTTTATTTGATAGACTATAGACTGTTTTTAAGCTAATATGAGTCTGTTATCCTTCAAATATTAACCTGATTTCTAATGAAATGATAACAGAAGCCTATGAAGTTCACGTTAATCGCATACAAGGGTTTTTTTAATTGTTCACATCTATTAGAAGGGATTTAGTACAATTCCATTTCACTGATTTATGGTGAATGAAATCTACCTGTTGTATTATTTATGCATTTCAACAGTCTTTATGCCTCCCCTGAAGAAAAACGATGTTCTGCTGATTGTGTATTTAACATCAACTCTCTTAAAACAAAGCATTAGGCAGCAACACAGATTACTGTAACAATTTATGCTAGTAGTCATGAAAGGGATTCACTCTCGTTGGTCTTGGAGACTGCCAGAAACACCCTTCATCTCTTCAAAATGTGACTGCTGCCCCAGATCCCAGAGGGAAAAAGACAAAACCTCTATGAACTCCAGGTCACTTGTAAGCATGAGTCTTATGCTTGTGAGCATAAGACAGAGCTCTGTGAAACCTTTTCAAGGCTTTAGTGTTTTCAGAATCATGGGCCAACAAACCTAAATCCCAGCCACAGATGGAAATTAAGATTTAACTAATCACCTCTCAACAGCTACTACAGCTATTGTACAGATGTTTTATTCAGATGAATTAATAGCAAGTCAATACTGCCTCCTGCACATAAAATCTACTGTTAATACCAAACATAAAAGAGTATAGCCTTTAAGACTAGTCTTTCTCTCTTCTACTTCTCCTTTGCACTAAGCGACCAAAAATGTTCTGGGCCAATTTTTAAGTTCCAAAATAAAATATTCACACTCATAATTTGTACCTCTATATGATTTTCCATCCACAGTTTCAGATAACTTGGAAAGGGCAAATTAATTCTCTAAATACATAATAAATATAAGTCACATTTTACAGAAAAGGAACCAAAAAGAAAGCTGGCACAACAAATCTGAACTTGATTTTTTCATGTTGACTACTCCAATCTCTGAAAATACACCATTTCTGTTACTGGAAGAACAGCCTCTACGTTTAAAAAATATACACTAAAATGGTGCTCAGTTGATCCAGAAAAAAAACATGACTGGCATTATCCAATAACATTTTCTTTCTCTGTGTTAATCATTGAATATGATATGAATACTCTACACTCAGTTATGCATGAACTTCCGCTGCTCATGGACAGGTTTTACGGTACAACCCCTCTTTATCTAAAAATAATCCATTTTCTCTGCAGAAGCCTCTCTCACTCCACTCCACAGCTGCATGACTTATGGAAAAGGAGCTATTTATCCCCTTGTGCTGGCACACCTCACTCTTCACACTAAGTTTAATATGAAACCCCAGGTGAACCAGAAAGCTTTCCTATACATCTGTGGAAGTTTGTTGTACCCATGCCCACAAACTATTTGCCTATTGAGATATCCGAAAGCTGTCATGGTCTTAAAAAAGCCAGCTTCTACTGAAACAGAGTGGGAGGTTAACCAATTTCATGCTATCTGCTTCTATTTTTTGATTTTATCTTTTAATATTAATATTCTTAAGACCACCCATCAGCTAACTTGTTTAACAAAACTTACTCCCTGGTTATCTGATCAACAATTGCAGTGAGGCATAAGTCCCTAAAAAGATGCATGAATTTTAAGGTATTTAATTACATTCTTATATCATGGATCATTAGATATATTTATACAAATATATTTTATATATATATCTATAATTCTATACATTTATATAAATATTCAAACCAATATAGTGGATATAAGTCAATGTTTAAGATGGTGTGAGACATTAGCATTGAGACTTGGTTCAGCAAGATACTTAATACCAAGTATCATAGAATGCCAGGCTGGAAGGGACCTCAAGGATCACCTAGTCTAATCTTAAGTGTAGTTTAAGTGAGATGGCCCAGCACCCTGTCAAGATGAGTCTTAAACTGTCTAACGTAGGGGAATCCACCACTTCCCTTGGGAGACTATTCCAATGTTTAATTGTTCTCCTTGTGAAGAAAGTAGAACCATTCAGATTAATTTGCAAATAGTAATCCTCAAATTTCTTACCTTTAGAACTAACTAAAAAAATTCATCCTCTCTAAAATTTGGAAACTTAACTTGATGTGATTAAAAACAAATAATTCCTATACAGTACGCAATATTTACTGAATTAGGTAAAGCTAAAGGAGTGTGAGAGGACTATTTGTGGTGGATTTGGCAGTGTTAGTTTAATGGTGGAACTTGATGATCTTAACGGTCTTTTCCAACCTAAATGATTCTACAATTCTATTTTTAAAAGGTTTGAGGGGAAAAAACTACAAGAACAAGTGCTGTATCTCTTCATCCTACATTGCATATACTATTACAACCTGGTCTAGTGGAAGATGTCCCTGCCCATGGCAGAACTAGATAATCACAGAATCACAGAATGGTAGGGGTTGGAAGGGACCTCTGTAATCGTCTAGTCCAACTCTCCTGTCAGAGCAGGTTCCCATAAAGCAGGTTGCACAGGATGGTGTCCAGCGGGGTTTTGAATGTCTCCACAGATGGAGACTCCATAACCTCGCTGGTCAGCCTGCTCTGCCACCCTCAAAGTAAAGAAGTTCCTCCTCATGTTTAGATGGAACTTCCTATCTTCAAGTTTGTGCCCATTACCTCTTGTTCTGTCACTGGGCACCACAGAAAAGAAACTGGCTCCATGCTCTTAACACCCATCCTTTAAGTATTTATAAGCATTGGTAAGAACCCCCCTCAGTCTTCTCTTCTCCAGGCTAAAACACCCCAAGTCCCTCAGTCTTCCTTCATAAGATGCTCTAGTCCCCTAATCATCTTTGTAGCCCTTTGCTTTACCCACTCCAGCAGTTCTCTGTCCTTTAAGATCCCTTTAAGTTCCCTTCCAAACCAAACCATTCTATGATTTCTTTCAAACAAATTCCAAATGAAGGAAAGCTAAAATGGAGCATTGCTAAAGTTCTCTGGAACCTCAGACAACTGTAAAGAAAAAGGGGGTTCACACCGAAGATCAGATATTAGAATAGCTGACATTTTGATCTGGATAGCGTGTTACAGTCTCACCATACGAACACACTCTGAATGTGTTACAGCTCTGCAAGCGTAGCCTCCATCGCATGGAAGGAAGTACAGGATTAATGACGTGAGCTCCCAGAGCAAAATTTACGAGTCATAAAAGTGTGCAACACGTGCTGGATGCTTTTTGATTAAAGAAGAATTTTTCCCTACAATTGTATTGATGTATTGACAGCAGTATGTCACCAAGTCTCCCAACACGTGCCACCTAGTGCAGCAGAAGAACAAGTTCTACAGTACGGAAGCAGCCAGCTCTGCACCAGCGCAGGCTTTGCCATCTAGTGAAGTCTTCTGCTGAGGTTCCAGCTCTCGTCTGGAAGAACAGCTTTGCATGCACCATTTCTCCCACTGCTCGTCACCCATTCCCCTTAGCCGTCCCTGCAAACTGCTCTGCTTAGGATTTAACCAAAAGACTTCTAAATTACATAGTATCCATAACTAAAAACACGTACCCTAAACCAAGACCAGAATTAGTTGAGCGCAGAAAATGAGTGAACAGGTAAAAGGAAATGCAGCGCTTTCGCTGGTGTCTAGCTAAGAATGGAATCTGCATGAGGTGTTATTCCAATATAGATATTCTTGATTTTTCTCCCCCTAACAGCAGAAGGATACACCTGAGAAGATAAGAATTATCTGCTGCTAAACAACAAGACAGATACAGGCATAACTCACACGGCTGAGGAAACAGCTCGGAAAATTAATCTGGAGAGTGAAGAACAAAGGTGAGACCAAATAACATCCAATTTCAGGTCTATAGAAAAAAGTAACATCTGAGGCTAAAGACTGCTTTAATACGCAATTTTCCGAAGGATGAGTTGGTGTTGCCAAAAAAACCCAGCATTTCAGATAGCAGTACTAATTCCTCCTGTAAATTTACATCACAAATCCAATCACCTTCACCTTTCATCAAAAACTACTTGATTTTGGTTTTTTTCTTGAATACCACAATCTATGGATTCTTTCAATCTTACATTATAATTTGAGTGGAATTTTTAAATAAAGTGTAATAGCACTAAGTTGAAGGAATAGTTCAGTGTAGAAGGCATGATAGGAACAAACAAAAACTATGAGACTTCAAAAATATGCAGGTTATGAGTTGTATACAATATTCAGTTAAAAGGATGACGTTCTCTTTGGTGAATCTCTCTTAGAGGCACAAGTATAAGGCATATAAGACTCTGAAAGTTGCTATGTGCCCTTACCTGTTTTCTAACTACAACAGAACTTGAGGGTGCTAAAAATAAACGATGGTGAGGTGTAATTTCACCCCATGCTTTTCTTTCTCATAATATTTTCTGAGTTCAAGAATCTTTATTTCGTGTAGTGGAAGGTACACAATAAACCCAAGGAATTTCAACAGAAGTAGAAAGATAAATTACAGTCACATATTGGCATTCTCTGGCAGCTGTACCACTGTGCGTTTGTAACAAGACTCACACAGACCTCAGAAGAATCACTTACAGACCATTTTCCCCTTCTTCTTCAAAACTAGTTGTAAGTAAGAGTGAAGAGGCCAAGGAATACAACCTGTCCTCCACAAAGCACTGCATGAAACCATTTGGGCCTCTAGTCCAACACATTCCTGTTAAACAATTGTGTCTTCTCAGAAGCTGTGCAAGTATAAATGTGAGTGTGTGGATGTGCATTCTCATGGGCATCTACACATTTACGTAAGCACAGACATTTGCTTTACCAGTCAGAGATTTATGGTGGTTTTTACCAGAGGTCTGAGACAGGCCCCATCAGTGCTCTGCTAAACTCTTCCTGTTTATGCTTCGAGAAGTAGTTTGTCCAGAGAAAACAGACTAGGTTTGATGATAACAGGGAAAACCAGGCATCTGAGAAAACATCCTTGTGTTAGGAGCACAGGGATGGATGTTAAGCATCTGATGAGGAAAAGTAATGTAAGTTAGATTTTTATCATCGTGCCATTTATACTATGGTAGAATCCAAACACTCCATTTGATCCGCAGCCACATGATTCTAAAGAAACAGTAAAAAAAAAAAGCCTTGCCATACAGCCAGATAATCTAAAAGACTCTACTGGATGAAAAGCCAGGGAATGCTTTCACACTCTGAAGTAAAAAGAAAAACCCTGCAAAAGAAGGCTGGTTTTGTTTGGTGCATGCCGCCCCCAAGATATGGCATGTTCTGAGGAACACAAATACTCATTGCCACTTCTGGTAAAAAATACATTCAGATTTTTTTTTTTGTCAGGACCCTAACTAGTAGATTGGAAAGGTAAAATGCTTTCATTAGGCAGATGTATATATGAATAAGATATTCTATAATAGCGTGGCAGCTGCAAAATTACCTAACTAGTCCCATGAAGATTAATTTCCTTTGCTTCTGGTCTGTCAAATAGTGACTTTCTCTTCTTAGAAGAATATTCAGTGTTTTGATAAGTACAAACAGATCCACAGTATTATGGAACTTCAAGCATCTGAATTTTCTTCCACAAAAAGTGACACATTCCTCAAGAGCTGGAAAAAACTTCTAATCTCCAATGAAGAGCCAATTTTAATGAGCAAGAATCACCAAATTAATCATCTAACGGTACACATTTGCCCTGAGTTGTCCAGCACTGTCGGTCCCCACAATCAGCGTGTCCTTGGAGAGCCCACCTGGCATGTGCATCGCAGTAAACATGGACCAGAGCATCCATTAGTCATTAACGAGGGATGAGCAAAGCAACTGGTAACAGTTAAAGCAAGTGTTCGTGGGCCACTCTGAATGGGTTGCTCTGCATTCTTTTGTAATGAACAGGGAAAGCTGTGATTGGCTCCATATGACTGGCAAAGGTGATGAGAACATGAGTTATGAGCAACCTGCCAAAAGAAGTATTTATCTAATGATATATTACGTGTACACAACCAAAGATGCTCCTCCAGAGGCACACCGGACTGTAGTTAAGCACGTAGTTTAGTAAGGTGATTATAAAATCACCTCGATACTCCTGTAAGGAAAGAACTTTTACAGCCACGAGGCAATCGCAGATAGTGGAACTGTGAAGAAAGTGGCGGAGTTTACTCACTTCCCACCTTTGAAAACCTCTATTCATCTCAGACCTTGCAACCAGCGCTACATGTCTAACTAATTACACAGGTATCATGCTTAAAGAAAGTCATGGAACTGCCCACAGCAAAAGGAACGATCATGCTCGCGTCCTGCTGCGTGCCACATGACCACAAAGCTCTCCTCTTGTCTCCTCCTCATCTTTTCCAATCTATTGTCGCCTGGATTCTCTCTTACAAGTTGCACTTCTGGTTGTTTCCACTTTCAAGTTAATTCCAGCTGTAGTTGCTTGCCCATTTTTCGCCTGCCACACTGCATCCTTTGCCTGAACTTCTACAGCATTCCCTTCTGTGTTTCCCCCCACTACTCAACTCACAATCTAAGTTAAGATTGTGAAACCTGTTGTAAATTACATTAATTGGCAGTTCTTTTCCTGCAGCTGTGTTTCTTAAGACCACATACTTACAGAGCTTGGGGGCGTGTCTTTTTTTTACCTTCTTTGGACAAATTTTATACTCAACCAGCCTGTATCTGGTTCCAACACCAGCTGAAGAGTCATGCTGGTACCTTTCAGGGGTCTGAGCAGCGTCAGGTTTATAATGACTTTGGACAATATTCAAGTAGAAGAGAGATCCACTGGAAACTTAAAAGGAAAACTGGTTTATGCATGACACGCTTGAATGCTTCATGCTATCATGGGCAGCTTACCAATTATTTCCTACTTGCTAAGTGCAAAAATACATTGTCGAATAAAGAGCTTTAAAAAGGGTGAGTCATGAGGTTGTCTGGAAAAAAAAAAGTGAGGCCGCATGAGCATAGGCAGTTTTATTAGCCCTGCAGCAGAGTTTCGATTTTTATTTAGAATCGACGCAACCTACATCGTTTAGAAAAGAATTATTTAGAAAATAATTTAGGTCATCTTAAAATTACAGTATTAATTTCCATAGTTCCCTTTTTAATAAGGTCTTATATATTAAAAACCAAATCCTGAAAATATTCAAACAACGTATGATTAAAACCTAGAAGTTAGACTACAGCGTTTTAGCAGGCCAAAACAAAATTCTGAATCTGCCCAATATCTTTGAGTTTTAACACAATCATTCAATAAAAGAGACTGTTTCTTTATATTTTCCCTACAAGATCAGTAAGAAAGTAACTGGGAAAAAATAGGAAGATAAAAATTGGAAGATAATGCTTTTTGGTTTAGATATTACAGTGACATTTTCCATTTAAAACTTAGGAACAAAACCTTAATTTGGGGGGGGTTGGAAAATGGTAAACTTTCATCAAAATATTTTCATTTATACATATATACCTGAAGCAGAAAGCTTATAATCACATGTGGCAGAATGTCTGCAACTAGCAAGGTTGACTGTAGAAGGCACGTTTACTCTGATCTCTAATTTATTTTCGCCAGTAAAGATGACCAGTCTTTGGACAGACATTACTTCGGAATGCCTTCCCAAACTAAAAAGTGGTTGAGACCTTCTCCTGTCCTTTATCCCCAAACCTGAAATAGCTGAAGACAAGGACATAAAAGATATGGAGAACCTAAGGGTCACACAGATAGAAGCTGAGAATAAACCTGGTGACTGATGTACGTGGGGACCGGGGCTTCATCATTTTCCCTCTTCTGATCTCTTCTCTGAACTTCTTATTATCCTAAACAATTCAGAACATCTTTCATAGCATTTTTTAAATTTTCTTTCCTATCCCTCTCACCCACATAACTGGAGATATATCACACCTCTCATGCCAACTGTCCTTTGAAGGAACATAGTATCCTTCAAACCGCTACCCTTCCACCAAATTGATTTTAAATTAGTTCGTGTTTAAAGATTGCATTTGTTAAACTGTGGAAATAGTGAAAAACATAGTAGGTACAAAGGGTTGTCTCCATGCATAGAAAACCACACTTCATATACACTTGGGCTCCAATTCTGTTGGTCTTTACTATACATTTGAAGGCAAAAAAGCTGACAAGTAGCTTTCTTTTCATGGGCAATAGAAGAACGGTGCCAATTACTTAATTCTTACAGCTCTTTGAGCTGTGAGACTCTATTGGCAACCTTGCCACAACTTTTAAATGACAGTATAGTATATAATTGAATACTAAAATGCATCCAAAATAAAATCAGGTTAATCCCAGTTGTTGCCATGTGTTTTAACAACAGATTTCATTCACATTTCCTTCAAAAATATATATTATAAAATTAAGCCAACCACTGCACTATCAAAATGAGCACATATGTCACTGAGTTAAATTTTCCTACACGCTTTCTTTACGGGATGTGTAACCAGGTTTCTAAAACAAAGTTCCTGAAAATGAGGAGCTTGGACGGGATCTTCAGGTTAAACTGGTGAATGCTTGAGTGCCGTGAAGCTTCATTGTTTTACAGCAGCAGATCTGAGATGCTGTGCACAAAATACTGTGTTTTTAAAAGTAATGTTGTTACAGTTAACATGTAATAATACAGAAATGACACACATTTTTCAGGATTACATACAAAACCCTGACAGGCGTGACATATCTGAGGCTTGTCATTGTCCCAATGCGGCTTGACAGTGATTCACCAGCCTGCTAGCCAATCTATAATAAATTAGAGAGCTTCATTTGCATCCAGTGTTCAAAAACGCTTGGGTTCAATTATCATCAAATCAACTAATAAAGAAGAGAAATATTTTTATTTTTTAAAAGAACTCGCATTATCGATTAGACTCTGTGGTTTAAATCAGCTTTGGAATTTGGACAAACAAATAAGAAGCATTTTACGCAGCCAGCTGCACATCAAAAGTAATTTTGCAACACAAAAATTTTCTGGCCAGACCTGCCTTTTAGACAGTTATAGATCCCAGTGGAGGCATGGGAAGACCAGAGTTCAAATTCAGTTTACTATGGCAGTTCTCCCAGCGCTGAATCTCAGCCATGTGACTGGCAACGCTTACTGTCACCACAGGGGAGTCTTAAAAGGGAAAAGTGGTAGCTCCGACATTCAAAGAAAAAGCAAATACCACCATACATAACTCAAGCTAGAGCAGAACGTTTCTCAGTAGGATTTCAAGCTATTTCTTAGCATTGTGCAGGTATCTCATCCTTGCTTGAGAATGATAGGAGACATCAAAGAGATCTCACTCTACAAGAAATGACATTGGTCAGCTTGTCTGCCTCACTGAGCACGCCCTGAATAAACTAGGTACACCACGGGGAACAGGTAAGAGATACTACAACCACATCTGCATTAGCGAGCCGTGGAGTACAACAGAAGTGGGTCTACTGGAGTAATTAACATTGAAGTATCTACTGAAGCAGCAGTTACTATACTGACAGCATCGAGGACCTGACACTCCTGCACATATACGCCTTTTGAGGGTCTCTGTTTCAGAACCCTGCCATACTTAGGGGTTGTGGATGGAAAAAAAAAATGTGGGCACTCCTGGAGCACAAGTTTCGCTTGAAAAGAACCCAGTTTTAGTCTTCCGGGACTTCAATGTGATACAAACCAAAAATGCAGCAAGTGGAGACCAGGGTGAGGTTTGTCTCAAAAGCAGGCTCATGATCTGAGCTGTAATACACATGTACCTGAGGCTGAAAAAGCGTTCCAGGGTAAACACACCAGCACCTGCTATGATCATTCTCCAGTCGTGGATGTGTCTCAATCATCACAGCAACGTGTCTGTGCAATGGGCTGAATACTTCTGTGCCTATCTTCATGCCAATGCAATATTTGACATTTGCTTGAATAAGGGGCATTTTAGATTTATTTTGTGAACATTTCAAGTTCTTTTTTTCCCAAATTCAACATTATTCAACCAGTTCTATCAATAGCTTTTTTTTTTTTTTAACATTAGTTATAATTTAGGGATATTTATTTCTTCTGTTAGCTTCTTTCAGTGAATTATCTGTACCACATTCAGCATCATAAACTTCAAATACAGACTACATGTTTACATCAGTATAACTTGAATATTATTAATTGATCTGCAGTCAAATAAGAAAAGGGAGCCCTGGCATTGCAACCTACTATTGGTCAGATATAATACAAAGATAAAATACCATTTCTTATATACTGATACACCAATAAGCATCTGTAACACAAAGGTTAGATAGAGAAATTTTTTTAAGAGTCCAGGCAAAGACACGGCACCTCTCCATAACAGGAGAGTATCACAGATGAGGAGTGAGAATAAATCTAAATTCGGGGTACTGCCATTATACTGTGCTGGCCGCTTGTGAGATCAGCCAGTCTATACTAACTACAGCGAGAGCGTCTCAATGCGGCCAGTGCACAAGAAAAGCCAAGATGAGTAGAAATGCTATTGTCCCAGAAGCTTGCTGAGAAATCAAAGTAATAAAGCAAATGAGGTAATGTGATCTGTGAAGAATAACTGTGCAATTCCCTGGTTGATTTCTGTTTAAACTTTTGAGGGAACTAAGTATACAGCTTTCTATGCCCAAAACACATCAAATAGAAGCAGATTGACAAGATACTTATTTTGTAGCAGTTTGGGGGAACAGTCCCCAGGACTGACCCAGTACTGACCCAAATCCAATCCTCTGTTTGGATTCCTTGGTTTTACTCGTTCGTACAACTGGAAGTAATGACCTCTTCTCAGCTTTAGCATAATGGTGGTTAAGCATTTAATCCCAACCTCTGGCAAGCTAGTAAGCATATCTAATCACAAATTGAGGAACTGACATATTCACAAGCTGACCCTGCAATAAGAAACATCACACACTACCTCTTCTGCCACTTTTGAAACTACAAACTCATAAAAGCAAAGTCATAAACTACAATAGACGATTACTGTTAATGAAGAAGACAGATGCTTTCCATCCAACAAATTATTGAGATTTTGTACAGGTCTTTCCATAGTCAAATTTATCTACTTTAAAAAGAAATGGAAAAAACGTTGTCATACGGCAGCCAATTTGTACAGCACACAAAGAGACTTGGAAAACTCTTCCTGCAACAATCTCAGCTTTGTAATTTTTTAATAATTCAACATCCTTCTCAACTAAAATACAAATGCTATTGACACATCTTCTTTTAAGTAAGCGTCTCCAACTTTATTGTAGAGTCAGTGACAGCTGCGACAATACAGCTTTGGTATTTAAAGGTGTTTTCACTATCAAGAAAAAAAAAGTGTCAAGATGAACAGAATGTTTCAAGAGAATACAGGAATTTTTTATCTTTAGGCCACTCTTCACCTCCAGCCAGGCCATCGCTACCTGAAGTGACAGTGACTCCCATAGAACGGATCAGTGTTTTAACAGCACCTAGCAAGTAATTGGCCATATCAGTAAAATTATTGCTATAGTTGCCAGCATTTCTGAAAAAGCCAGCCAAGAGTTCAAAGACTACACAAACATTAAAAATGCCCAGAGATTGTATTTCTGAAATGACTTTTATAATATATTTTAAACCTACACTGCTGACGCCACTACAGTTCAAATATAAGAGCATTTAAACCTGTTTCAACAAGCTAACTCTGGGACGAGGAACAATTCTGCTGAGATATCAGTGAGCGTGGTATTTGGTTAATTATCCTGCCAAAAAGCAGAGCGATTAACCCAGCTAGGTGCCAAACAGGGGGAACACTGTACAAACACTGCTGTGGGGATTGAACCTGTTCTGTATAATCACCAGATTACAGGGCTGTCAGTCTGCTACGTGCACAGCCGAAATTCATATGCAAAATGATGGAAAAGCCGGTCTACCCAAGAGACATGCACAGAATAAAATCATGAATTTTGGCAGGACATAACTGTAGTCGTCAAGTCAAAACTGTAGTCATATTTCTGAAAACAATTTAGGAGACTTATTTCGGACATGTAACTCATAAAATCATAATTAAGCTATTGCTCCCTATGCACTATTGTCACTTATTTTTAAAAATGTTGCAAAAATTCTTTTCAAAAAGAAGTGTGCCATTTTTACCCTTCAGAAAGTTCACAAATCCTAAAGTTCTGAAAAAATATTACCAACATTTCTTTGCAGGTTTTTCATCTAAATTAATGTTTCAGCATTCCCAAATTGTAAAAGTTAGAAGGCAGTAGGTTCCTAAGCAAGGTTTCTTCAAGTGCTTCGCAGCTCTAGCTATTTGGGTTCCATGCAGGACAAATTTTAACCTGTGCTGAGATTATATTTCAGTGATACAGCCTGGCAACAGCACTAGAAAAAGCCATAAAGATGAGAAGGTACATCACAAGATCATAGTCCTCGGAAAGAAGAGGACTATTACTCTACCATAGGTAGTCAGCAAAATAAAGCCTTTCTATTACTTTTACAAATCAAAAAATGTCCCATCAAGGGAAATGCAATTGTTTTTTGATTTTTCTTTTTTCCATTTCTTGTTAAGGTATTCTCTATAAAGAAAATATTATTGATAGAGAAACCAGTTTTTTCATTCAGAAGACATAAGGAGAAGCGTAGGTCATTCTCCACATATTTTATATTCTATTTTCAGTGGGCAAAATATAGCTTCCATACAGTGTACTTAATACTCTTTCCAATTAGGAAAATGCCGGCTTGGAGTCAGGTCTTCATAGTTCAACTGCAACAGTGAAGCTGAGCCTCCACGAGAGCAAACAGGCTCACCGAGGCATTCATAAAGGAAGGAAAGAGAAACTTGTTAAGAAGTTAACAACTTTCAAGGGAGGAGGACATATTTCGATCCATTCCCCTGGTTGCACCACAGCCAAAGGGACTGCTGTCCTCATGGGGAGAGCAAAAAGAGACCAGTTTTACAAAAGCCCAGGGGGCTAGAAGTGGATAACAACCCAAAGCGATGGCTTGAAGCCATCAGTACATTTCCTTCATTTACAAAAAGAACTTCAATATGTGCTTGAAATGCTTTGTTTTAATTTGTTAGCTGTTCTGCAAAGATCTCTTGATAATACAGAATGTTTCCACAATAAATGTTGGCCAGAACAAGTTTACTCTAGAGTTTTACTCTATCATTGAGCATTTACAAAATAAAATAAATTTAAATAAGTAAGGTTGGCCAAATTCAAACCACAAATCAGAAAACCACCAAGTAGGACCATCCTCCCTGCCAAAGCTTAATGTGACCTAATGGGAGAGCTGTAAGAGGTTAGAATTGGTTTTTTATGTAGCTTCATGTAATATTTGGCAAACCGAAGGGGCTGGGCCAGGACTCCTGATCCTTAAACAAACATTTGATGTAACTTTTTTTCACTTTTTCATCATAATACTCTGCATTCTGCCCTCCTATGACCTCAGCCCCTTTTCCCCCCAGGTGGGTTGGATTTAGAACCTCCTTCTTCACTTATGAGTGCCATTTGAACCGGCCCCTTCCAGATGTGTTTCACCTCCACCCACAACAGGCCCTGCAGGTCCAGCAAAGTGCAGAGAGGGAAAGGACCGCAGGGAGAAGGAGCCGTGCCCTGGCAGCACATCAGTTGGCTTGCAACTTCTCACTGAGTTTATTATTCATAGCACTGGTGGGAGGGCAGGGGGCAGGGTGACTCACACAACAGCTTGTCTAAATTGAAAACCAATACCAACCCACACCCCTGCAAGGGAGAAGCAGAGCTGTGGTGGGTCACCGTGGTCAGTTTTGCTTCCAGTGGATGTCTGGGCCCTTGGGACTTGCTGCTCTAGGCTAAGCAGGTCACTCGCTATCGTTAAAACAAGAGAGAACGGCAAGTTTATTTTTTCCCTCCAAACACTCCAATGAAGCCATTTCCACTGCCTGGTCCCTCGGAAAGAAGATACATTAAAGTTTGTGACAAAAGTGAGAGTCAATGTGAAGTCTCTCCAATTATTTTTTAATTTGTATGAAACATATAGACAACTGTATATAAAACCCCAGCATTCCAATTTAGTGCTACTCTAATCATATGAAAAATTAAATAACCCCCCTACCAGCACTAATCCCACTAGAAAAAGGAATGTTTTTAGCCTGAACTGCATAATATTTCAAATGCAAGTGAACAAGAAAATTATGGTCCTAACTACAAAGAGTAATGTGGTAAGGCAGAAATAAAGCCGTACTTTCTTTCAGGTACTGCTACAGAAAAAACCCACAGGTTTAACTGTATTGAATTTAATAGGAAAGCATTTGCCTAATAAAGTAAGAGTTAACATGCTGCTCCAATCATATTTTAAACTAAACAATCCAGTGTTTTGGCCAGCGTCAGAAAACTTTGCTACCTCAAGATATGTGTGTACCTTCCACAGCAATTATACGACTTTTTTAACTTGTCCTGCTGCCCTGGCTTTCTCTTACTGTTTAACAATTCTATATACTTGTCTTCAGTTTGTCCCGCAGTGTTATTGCTAATGACCAAATATCTAATCCTGTTGTCAGCACACCCTGCGCTGAATAGGGGTAAAGGCAAAATAAACAACTATACAAGCCCAACACCTGGAATAGGTGCTCCCAGCTGGATGGGGAACTGGGATGGGGATCCATCAGCGCTAGTCCAGGGCTTTAGTTGAGGCGTGATAGGATGTTCCTAGGATGCTCGAGGTTGTTTCAGCCACCTGGAGCGAAGCAAAGGCAATGAGGACAATAGGAAATGGTCCTGCCAATGGTCCCGCTGCTGCAACTCCTGCCTCCCAAGAGCTTTTTCATGCCTGGGACCCAACAGGGAGGAGATGCTCCACATTTCCTGCTCAAGAGTGCCACAGTGGCCCCAAGTGGCAAATAAGAAAAACTTCAAGAAGAAACCTGCAAGTCTTCCTGCGGCAGAGCCAAATCCTAAATTAAAGGAATGTGTGACAAAGCTGCCAAAAGTGTGACACTTGGCAGCTCTCCCAGCTGCCTTCCACTACTTCCCTTCTAGCCCCCAAAGTATCTGTGATGTGAGTAAGGGGCACTTTTAAGTAGCTGCTGGCCCTTTCCCACTGCAACTGCTTGGAAGAGGACTCTTGGCTTCTTCAGGCGTCACTGGGTTAAGGTAGAGAATGTGGCTCCTGGGCCCTTTGCCCAATTCTCTATTCAGAAGGTGGAAGGCAGCATAGGAGATGGCTGGCTCTTTCTGAAGAAAGCTTCTAACAAAATTAGGCTCCTTTCTTCACAAAGCTACACAGAAGAAAATAAAGCAACGGCCAAAAATCTCTGCCCTTGCTCTCTCCCAACCCTGATGTCTGTGGGAGTTAACCCCCACTGAACTACATACCAGCTAAGGACAGGGATATCTCGCTCCCTTCACATCTGTTTCACCCACAAACACCCACCCCAAGGCGCTGACTGTGCCTCCACAACCTTCTTTCAGTACCTTCAACACCAACACCCTGGAAGTGAGATACGTAGGCTTTAGCTGTTTTCCCTGTAGGTAGCACACTCGCTCTTCACCCAAGTCACAAAAGCCATAATGAGAGAAAAATCTCTCCCACCTCACCCTTCCTTATAAAATGTTTCCATCTGGCTAAAATTAAGTTAAAATTCTTTCTTCTCAGCTTAGATGGATATTTCTAATATTTCATTTCCAGTGGGGGAAAAAACTAGCAAATTACCAAAGTGTTTCATATTATGTTACACTCTCCATTGAACTGAACATCTCATTGACTCCTTTCCACATCAGGTTAATTGTGTTTTACCCACTAACATTAAAAAAGTGTAGGCATGTACCATCTTTTACCCCAAAAGCAGAGCACTGTACAAATATGCAGGTGTTCCATCAACACAGCCAAACCAAAGGAAAATGACTATTTACACATGCAAAAGACACCTCACAGAGGAGCAGAATAAAAATGGAACTATGTCATACCTAAGTTATCAAAAGGATAATTTAATCATTCAAAATATAATTTTAGTTGGCACAGATACATACATCGAGGGGAAAAGGGAGCACTGCATGATTTCATGTTAACTTCTGCAGTTCTTCAGAACATCCCACTTTGCTACAGATCTGACAGTACTCTGTTGAATTTGAGATACGGACACACAAAACAAAACACTGAACAAATGGCAGCTCGTAATTTTGTACAGACCAGAAGATGGAGCCTGATCTAGGGATTTAGGTTCTTATTCGTAATGAGTCATTGGCTAATTGCGTTAAATCAGTCAAGTCTGTTAATTCCTGTAGTAATCGCTACTAGCAAAAAACCTACCTTTTGTGACCTCTGAATGAAATGCAAAATATTGTTATTGACCTGAGGAATTTACTAATAAGTTTCAAGTTAATAGTGATATGTTAGGGAAACAACTTTTATATTTCTAAACAATAGGCAGAGAGACAGATATTTATAGAGGAGATAAAGATTAAATATATTGAGACCCAAATTCATTCTTCGAGTAGCCCATTATTACAAAGACCATTCAGCAACTTTTAAGTGAAAGTAAGACCATTTGTTTTCCATGGCAGATGGCTGACAATTGGACACTTCACAGATACAATTTAAATGTGTTTCAGTACAGAATTCTTAATCGCATCTTGCCAATGTACTTTAAACAGAAGTGGTCTTAACAGGGAAATGTACAGAATCTAGTTTACTATGGAAGATAGTCATTTATCTGCTTGAAAGTCCATTGTAGCATAACTATCGAAAACCACGCAGCTTTCCTTTTCTAGAATTTTGGGTCTCCATTTGGGTCTGAATGCCAGAAACCAGAGGTTTCTATTCCTACCTGTAATCTCTAAAGAAGTAAACATACAAAGAAATCGTACAGAATTCTCATATTCCTCACAGTTCTGTAAATGCAGCCACTTTCCATCTTCCTAAATTCAGAGACTTCACAAATGTTAAAGCTTCTGTTTTTCAACAGTATCTCCCACTTAGCGACCCAGGTTCCTTAGGAGTGTAGCCGTTGAAATACTCAAGCTCTGTTTGCCTGCTTCTGCAAATCAGGAGCCATTCCTTTTTGAGAGGGCTTTCAAAATGGAAAATTGGCCTTCTCAGTCAAGACCTGGCTATTATCCCTCCAAACAGTGTTCAGAGCCTAGCGGAAAGCTGCCTCACTGCAACTAGAAATTGGAAACTGGAAAAAGGGAATCACTTTCCTGAGAATCATACACAGAATCATACACAGAATCATTTAGGGTGGAAAAGACCCTTAAGATCATACAGTCCAACCATAACCCTACTCTACCAAGTCCCCTGCTGAAGGATGTCCCTCAGCACCACATCTATACGGTTTTTAAACACATCCAGGGATGGTGACTCCACCACTTCCCCGAGCAGCCTGTTCCAGTGCTTGACAACCCTTTCAGTGAAACATTTTTTCTTAATGTCCAACCTAAGCATCCAACCTTATGCATCTATTTCCTCCCCTAGTATTCTTTGAAATACTTAGCTAAAAATTTTTATCTGCTTATAAATTAAGTATATTTTTTAAGCATAAGCTTGGGGTTTTTTCCTTTCAGAAACTGAATTTCCTCCCTTTTGCAAAAACTTATACAATTTTTGAAGGAAAGGGATACTGAGGAGTGATGTTCTACTATAAAGTGAAGACTAGACCGGCCTGTACTCAGGTGTCTTGTGAATGTTTAACGTTTAGTGGACTCCAGTGTAAGCTCTATTGTATGGATGAAAAGCAGCATCTCAGCATATAGTACAGGTGCTTCCCCTGAATTCCGTTTCTTTCAGAACCTTGAAAAAGACCACAGCTGAGATCGCTGCTTACGTCACAAATCCCCTAGGCATGGCAACCCCAAAAGAGAACGAAAGCACTGGTTATCGTTACACAGGCTGTTGTTGTACCACAGCACAGGAAAGCTAGGGACAGAGAACGGTGATTTTTCACAAGTGTACAGAACATTCAAATCTGCTTTATCACAGGGATTTGTAAAACAGGATCAGGGAATTAAAACTGCTATTCTACACATCCCAAACAAAAGTAGTTTGGCGACACAGTGGTACCATAATTGCACTGGGGGCCCTGTCAGAAAATTATTGAATAGCTGAAGCATTAGGTATTTTAGAATTTATTATATTTTGTGACTAAACTGGCAACTGCAGAGGGGTAGAGACCATATTACAGTGTAATAAAAACCTCATAAAACATTTAAACAAACTCACACATCTGCAGAGAGATGGGAGGTATTATGTAATGTAAGTCATTGCTAAAGTCACCTCTCACCCTCCTAGCTGCTGCAGGAGCAACGTTCAGTATAAAGTGCCTCTGTGGTTTCTCACTGTCTCGCTCACCCTCTACCCCCAATACACACACACGCACTCTCGTGCATGGATGTTATAGACAAAAGTGACACTACGATTTTGGGCGTGGTTTGGTGCTTTTGAAAAAAAGCAGGTTAAAAAAAAAAAAAAAGGACAAACCTGGAATGATTTTAGTTTCAAACAAACAAGTGTAGAGGCAAAGGAGATCCAAGTCTTCTTTTCTCTTACTCCCCATAGTAAGGAAGTCTTGGATACAGGTCTTTCCTTCAACTAGCCTCCAGAGGATTTAACTGGATTTAATAAAGAATATTCTGTGGACAAATTCTTGACCTACATCCTAGGCTGGCATTCCTACTGTGTTTGTTCTTAGAAAATTTAACAACAGCTCTACAGCATTCCTTTTGCAGATTGCCAGAAAGCGTATGTCTCAATTATATGCAAATGTAGATGATAATGTGTGAGGTAGGATTCACAATTTCACTCAAGGGACTACCTCAAAACCAGTCCAACAATCAACAGTTCTCCATCCAAACCACAAAAGACAATGAGAGATGAGTGCTTGGAATGTTTCAAAAAATTATGGCCGCCAAATTGTTTGAAGGCAGTCAGGAATGTATACTGAGGACTCATTAGAGGTCCTCCCTGGCTGCTCTCTCCACTGCAGCATATTCAGATCAGCTCCCAGAAGGCCCTTGATGAAATATTAAGTTACTGAGCTGGAAAAAACAAATATCTTCAAAAGTTTCATTTCTTTCATTCTTGATTTCATACTGACCTACTCCGAGACATGACACAACAAGGGATATGGAACACTCCGCAATGCAAAACAGCTTAACCACCACCTTTCCTACTATTGAAAATATGGTTATTTTTGCCAGCTGGAAGCTGAGCAGGAGCTTTGTAAAATTGTGAAATCCTTTGTAGCCTGGTGGTTTATGTGAACAGATATTATCTTAGAATACTGAAAACTTCCATGCACTTTGTTGCTAATTCACTTCTTTTCTCTCCAGCTTTTATCTTACAACTTAAAAATCACATTCTCACTTCTAAAGGTGCAGACCGATAGCAGCAAGAGCCCCAACTCTGGGAGCAGTAAAGCCAGTCTGTAAGCGACATTTTGTGCTTATTCCTCCTCTCCTAGCAACATCTCATTAGTACGAGTGTTCTAGCACAGGAAAAAGAGAAGGGGATGAATGTCTGAAAAATTTATTTGTAATGGTCATTTCTAGGCTACTAACTTGTTCTTGAAGAACAAATTAC
Organism: Coracias cyanogaster; assembly: GCA_033124195.1. Taxonomy (NCBI): domain Eukaryota; kingdom Metazoa; phylum Chordata; class Aves; order Coraciiformes; family Coraciidae; genus Coracias; species Coracias cyanogaster. Next base: position 126,823 of record JAVSBS010003135.1, read on the forward strand.
ACACAATAATCTCTTCCCAATTTGGAAAACATTTTTTTCAGAGCTATCATGAGATAAAGCAAGCCATGTATTAAAAAAGCTGCTGAAGACTTCTAAACTCTAAGGAACTTACCTATGTCTCTCCCAGGTACCAGATCAATTTGAATAATATATGAAATGATAAGCTTACACAGTATCTCTTGTTGACCAATCTACTGTAAAATCATTTTGTGATCCTGGTTTGAAGGAGTTCTGAATGTTTTAATGGTATTTTGAAAGAGATCTTGAAATACACGTTCCAGCTTTATTAGCTTATCTAATGAAACCAGATTAGCTCTTCTTTGAGACTCTTCCTCTTAAAAGCCCAATAGCTTGCTCTTTCTAAAGCCAAGTGAACACTCTGTGCTGCCATGTGCAGCTCTCCTTTACACCATAGAGAGTAACGGAGGTGCCTGGGTGCAAGAGTGGGCATGAGGAGCTTTCACATCTGCTTTGGGGAGTTCTTGACTGGAGGCTTTTTAATGCCTGTGACTGGTAAAGCCCAATTTCTCCTTCAGGTGTTTTGAAAGATCAATGTACACTTCAAAACTGCAGCATAAAGGTTCCAGAAAATAAGCTCCTGGTCTTACAATTTTGGGAGCTAGTGTAGCTGGACTCTGCAGGGAATGTGTTATCTCTGCTCAATCCTTTAAGCAGATCACTGCCACTATGGTTCCTACAAGGATTTAAAATAGTTCTGGACTAGTCATAGCTTCATCAGTTTATAAAGGCATTCAAGGAACCAGTATGCTGGTTTGGGAGTAAAAAACTTAGCAGTACTGTCACCATCACGCCTTCTTTCCTAATCACCTCTTGGTATGGCTGACAGAGTGAATTATGTCAATTTTTTATGATTGTCTCTCAGCAGTCCAGCAGTTCTAAATTAAGCTTCTGTCCAAGATGAAGGCTATGTATACAAAATGATAGCTTTAAATTACCTTTGTTGACATTAAAAGATCTGAAATGCCAGTGATGAATCTGATACTTTCTAGGCTCCATGTCTTTTTTCTGTACTGAATATTTTAAATACATCCTTGTTAGTCTTCTAACTTACAGAACAAAACAAGTCACATAGACACATATACATGCATATATATATAGCCCAGCATCCTATCTGAAAGCAGTCATGGTGAATGTTTATGGGAAAAAAAAATAAAGAAACAGCTCGTAAACTACTTATAGTTCTACAGAACAACTTACAGTGATCTATTTCCTGACTGCAAACAGGCGACTTACAATTCATTATCATATATAAAGATAGATAGATAGAAAATCAAGTTAAAAACAGAAAATACAATACAAAAATTCCTCCT
>JAVSBS010003135.1:128477-141121 GCA_033124195.1 Coracias cyanogaster
AGATCATGAATGTATTATGGTCCCGTAAAGGAGAGAGGATTGAATTAAATAAATGCAAAATAACCATGAGAAATATAATTCAGAATTTTAATTCACAGCAACTTAATTTAAAACCTCATGTCAGCTGAGAAGTCTTGTGTTAGCTTCAGCTCTAAAGATTTAGATAGCTGATGTACAACAACTAACATCTTAACTAATTCTACAGCAATGTGTGTTCAAGTTGTATCAAAGAATTGCTAACTTTCTTAATAGACAACAGTCACAGTGTTTTCTTATCTGTGGATAAAATCGTGTTTTTTATTTCTTTAAAATGCAGTTATAGTAATTAGCCATTGACTTCCGCTTTCTGTTGGAATGGTCACTTTTTAAAAACTTTCAGTACATTCTTTACAGCCCACGTAAGTAAAATGGCATCTTTAGTAAAGCCTCTGATGGAACTATTTCCATATTTTTCTAATATAAAAACAAGCTGGTTAGATTAATCTTTCTTCTCATTATAGTTTCATGGTTTATCCCACTTCCTGGCCCAGACCTGAATGCTCAGTTTAAAAATCTTTCTCACAAATTGCCCGTTAGAGCACGCTTCAAAATGCTCACAGTATTTCTTCTGTCTGCTGTCAAGTAGCACATACAGGCAGATCACGCAAATCCCCGTCACTACAGAGATGCATCAAACACCATCAAAAAGACATCTTTTTTCAGCTCCAACGTAACATTTTCACAAGAGTACAAAAGCACAAATAATTTGATGTTTGAGTATGTTCTAAAATACGATTAACATTGTATTTATGAACAGAAGCATGTTTATTTTTCTGAGACAGAATGTCAATGAGTTGCATCTTGGCGCAATGCATACTCCAATGCTGTTACCATTTGCGTACTGAAAAATGTATGGTTGGTTTGTGAGTTAGCAATAATGACAGGCAATAGGAACGCAACAAATTATGAATTCTAATTTAGGGTCCATCTGCTCAGTTAAGAGCCAGACAATTGGAAGGATTCTATAAAAATCTCTTTGAAATTATATTTTAAATTCCTCCAGAGTATGGAAGAAGAAGTACCCTATAGAATAACGTACTTGTCTACAAAGTTTTACAACTTGAAAAAAATAGAAGTATTAGATATTTCTACTGAAGCTGTTTGTGTTTTGGTTTTTTTAATCTCTTTCTGCCTTCTTATTTCTAAGCAGTAGAACCACTAGAAATTCCAGACTTAATCGCAGTATGTCAGTTTATATTAGTTGAGGACATGCCCTCTTGGGAGAAGATGAGTTCTGGTAGGATCACTAGCTCAGTCTTGCAGTTTCAACGACAGTTCATTACTTCAGTTAATCCAGATCCCAGATTCTGAATGGTTAGAGAACAGCACTCCACATAACTAAGAAAGGAAGCTAGTCTAGTTTTATGTAGAAAGTACTCAATCTCACTCCCCTACCACCAGTAACCGGAGCTGTTTCGGCAGCTGGTGACTGCTGTGCCTGTGTGCCACATCAGCTCCGTTTTCACCAGCCACCAATCTTACCAGAATTGGAGAAGAGGTGAGGCAGGAGCCACCCTGGTCAACACGGAGGAGAGTATCTATCTAGCTTTTATACCTGCGTAAAGTATCACAGTAGTGTCCAGCAGTGTATCAGCAGGCCTAATGTCTGGTAACTAACATTTAAAAGTTCTCCTCTATACTAAACAGATATTTTAAGATATTAATCCTCTGTAAGAGGAGAGCATGAGTAGAGATTTGGAACAACGCTGCTGAGAGTAGGAAGGAGAAAAGTCTACAACTACAGAAGCTCATCCAAATACCAATTATGCTTAAAACTTTACTGATACTAAATAAACTTGTGAATGAAGAAAGTACAAGTCTATGTTCTGAATTCTTTGTTCATATCAATTAAACTAGGTAGTATTGACGCGTCAAATTCTGTATGAGGGATGCAGTTAAATCCCCACTGACTCAAGCATATAATCTCAGTCAGCTGGGTCTTCTGCAGCAAGAAAGTGTTGGGTTTTTAATTATTGAGAGCCTTGTTCTACTTGTACATAAAAGAGCCAGGACACATGCTAAGCTAGTAAGTTCAAGCTTATTTAGCCCCTACAATCCAAGAAAAAAAAACCCTATCTGCATCAGAAACTCATATAGCAAGGGACTTCAGAGACTCTTACTTGGTGATTAAATGCCTACCTGTACTCCCACTGTCCTTTAGAAGCATAACAAATCCAGGAAAAAAGGGTGGGGTAAGATGGAAAGAAGCTGCTAATTGCTCGTTTATGACAATTCAAAAGAAAAATTACAATTATTTCCAAAAAAGGGGAGTGAGTATAAGTGAAAGTCACAATCTGTGCTTAATCCATTTGTGTGGGGTTTCACTTTGAGGAATGTATTGTTTACCTTTCAGGAGAAGCAGCCATCCTTACAGTTAATCTCAGGAATATATTAACTCTATTCAAATATATGTTAATAGCATGGTCCATAAATCACCACTCCACAGCGCAGTTTCATAGAGTCACATTTTATGGGGTTTTCCTTCTTCCCTTTTAACATATGTCTGTGGGGAGCATCCCCAAGATCCATCCTTGAGAAGAATCTTCTATGCTTAGTCTTCTGCTCATTTATAGGTGAGGTCTCACCCACCACTGTAGTACCATCACCTCTCCTCAGGGCTCTAAGCCAAAAATGGGTCAAGAAAATTCAAGTTGTTTTCCCTTTCCCAGCTTACCAGAGCTTGCAAGACAACAACAGCGAGCCTGAGTCACAATAAAGACGCGACATCCCTGAGCTTTCACAGAGAAACAAAGTTCTGTCACAGAAGGTACTCACTGAAACAGCTTCCAAGACTTTGTTGCTTTGCCACCCAGTAAAAACCACAGTCCCAAGCTGGCTATCTCAGTTCCCCTGGCAGTATTAGGTGAGAGACACGCACTTCAGAAAAGACTCCTCAAAGGGAGCAAGTGGAACTTGGAGCTGTGTAAGACTAGTCTGCAGCAAATGCGTTGAAGATGGATTTGTTCTTCTCTTAGAATTCGAGTATGTTTACAAAACGCTAACAGAATTCCAGCCAGTAAATCTACACCACCAGTATCTGCGGTATGGTTTCCAGTACTAATAGCTTCAGGATTGATATGCAGACAAAGCCAGCCCAGAGTCTGAGACGATGGTGTAGAGATGCTCTTAACCACTTAACTCCATGCTACAGCAAGGAGCACTCCTTGAGAAGGAGCCTGCTCTGGGGTCTGACTGGACTGCAGAAGCCCCTCTCCTTTCGCCCTCACTCAGCACCAATGCACACAGCCAGACTTCACTAACCTTTCTGACCCAGGGCGATTTGAATCCATATCTATCACTCGCGTGGCATCTTCAGGATGCAAGAGGAAAGCAAAGGAAGGGAAAGAGTTTACTGATTTTTCATGTTAAACTGATGCACTTGAAGAAAATATTAATTGGGCCAGCTCAAGGAAGAGAACAGAATTTTTCCCTGTTCCTAGACACACCCCCCAACAACTCGAGTCTTTTCGTCTGCTCTTTTCATAAACATACACCTGTGATTCATAATAATTGCTAATTAACATCAGATGCGGGTGATTCTGTAGATATCCAGAGGAAATAAAGCAGGGAAAATACAGGTCCTCCGCTTTTTTGATACAGCCAGACAACAGTGGGTGTCTGAATATCAAAAAAAATTGTATTAGGAAACAGAGGACGGCTCTTAGATAGCATTTAAGCCTCTAAATTGACTTTGTGATCTAGGCCAGAGCTTTCACATAAATACAGGAATAACTTAAGTTCCTGAGGCTTCACAGAGCCCAGTGAAAAACTGTTGCAGGTTTTCTGGTATGTGTGTCTCTTGGAATTTTGCAACTACATTCAAAAAGATGGAGAAGTTTATCTACTGTTGTTATACCTACTTTATACAGTATTTTTGCCAAGTTCTGAATTATGACAGAAGAAGAGATAGCTTTAACTAAAGTATCTGAAGGGCCATCAGACATCTAGCATAACAAAGCATTTTTCTGGCATCCTTAGCACAATAAGCAAACTGAGACAAGATCCTGTGATCAACTGAGCAAAATTGAACAAACACTCTGGTTTTTGCTATCTTCTGAAACCAACAGAGCATTGTCTCCTCTCCTTAAGAAAGACTGTCATAAATTACACTGGTAATAGCCTGGTCTTCAGAGTATCCTACATTGAATATGTTAATATTACTTTTCGTATTACTTCTTTAAGTATATTTCTGTATTGCAGAAATTGTTTTATTTTTCTCTTTGCTTCTTATTTCCCATATGTGACTTTCTATAAGTGATATATAGCTTCATATGTGCTATGCATATTCCACTAATGGAACATCAAGTGATTCGCTCTTTTTCTATCAACTAATTAGGTATTTCATGTCAGGAAAGGAGTTGATATGGTGCAATTTACCAGCACCAATCCCTTCTGTCACTCCAAGTTTCTCATCCTAGTCCCTTCCTTACCTTATATCAGGATCAGGGAGATAGCAGGTATAAGAGAAGGCAGATTTTGTTAGCTTTCCCCACAAAAACTCCTCCTCCTAAGTGTTGTTGGTATTGTAGACTCAGTAGAATGGAAAATACAGTCTTTGGTTTTGCTACAGATTGGTTTCTGCAAGTCTTGACAAGATTGTCCATAAATGTCAAAGCTAAGCACCTGTAATGTTCTGCGCGTTTTATAATCTCGGAACAGTTTGACTTCAGAAAATCTGACACCATTCTATGACTTGTACTCCTTATTTCCAGAGCAATAAGTGGACTTTCTACTCAACAGACATCTCTGCCATATGGATTAAGCCTTGAGTGAAGGCTAGAAATTAAGTCTCTGATATATCAGTACAACATATTAAATATAGATGAGTAAGATTGACCTCAGGCTTTAAGTGGAATAATTGATGCACTTGCAACAACCCTTTAAGACAGATCTGACAAATAGTGTGTGTGCTATTTAACGTTAACTTTAGTTGTAATACTGAGTTTTATGAGACTGTTTCTGCTAGACATGTATGAGTAACAAAAAATGCAAGCTGTCATTATTCAGATGGGTATGCCAAGACCAAGCAACTTCAAGCATAAACTGAAGCATTCAGTATCCCAATACCTTCTGCGTGATCCTGCAAAATTCTTTGGAAGTCTTAGACACAAAATAAGCAGACAAATGCTGGAGCTGCCATTTAATTAGAAGTGAAGTTCTACAGAAAAAAAGAGCCTGCTTGATTTCCCCTCCCTATAATAACAAGAGGAAATTGTGTGTTTAGAGAAGATTTAAAAACAAAACTCGGCAGAGGTTTTGTAACAGCCACAAACGTACTCCAACAACTATTTGACTTTCTATTACTTTATATTACAATATAAATAACCTGAAAAATGCTACGTTTGGAGACTTAATGAATAAACCACTGTACAAAGTGCAGTCCACCGTCAAACAATTTTCATTACACAAGAAGATACACATTACACATATCTCTGTATCTTCTTGTGTATCAGCCAGCACATCCCTTTACTATTGTTTACGCAGAATTCTTTGAGAATGATACAGCACAATGATCTCATGTTGACTCATCCACTCAAGAGTTATTAAAAATGTTTACACTACAGCAGTTTAAAAAAAACAAGTTTCTATCCTAAGCCTTTCAGTGGAAGTGTCCTCAAGCACACTATCACTGACAAAACCCCCTGATTTTGAAAGCTATTTTTTCAGCATTAGAGAATGTAGCCTAACAGTACCTTTACTGTAGTCTTGCATGAAAGTAATCGCTTTTCTGTACTTTTCCTATGACAAATTTATTTTTCCTATATGCTTTTACTGGCTGGTGCAGTTGGCATGGCTCGGCTGACAATGAGCCAGAAAGATGTGAGCATAGGGAAAACTCACAGCTCTCTCAGCTGTTGGCACAGCGGAGGGTAAGAGCATAGCAGAAGTGATGCATTCAAGCACAGCCCTGGGAGTTAGTATTACCTGCCCACCAGCCTGCGAGCACTACCGGCAGTGCACGTAAATGCAGATTATTCATACCCTTGTAAACTAAGAGAAGGTGTTGGAAACCAACTGCATAGACAAACGTCACCAAATGTTGTGAAGTATTCACCAGCCAAAGGAGAGAGTGAGCACTGTTACTTGATCCCAGGACTTTAAGAGGTGAAGTAAGTCAATTTGCAAACTAAAACGCATCCTGAGTCATGCTTAAAACCTTTTATTAAGGATGGTAACAGCAAATCTAATGTTTTACTGTGTATTGTTAGTAGAATAGCCCTATTAGGACACCAATCTCATGTATTCTTATCATTTGGGAGACCATCTTTGGATCATGATGCTATAGTTGAGTCTCATGGAGACCACATTAAGAATAATTCCACCTACCTACTCAGACAGTAATATAATGCCAAAGGAAATACCAAAGTTAGTGGTCCTGAATAAAAAATTAATATGACAACTCATCCTAAGCCTCCAGAGTCCCAGTTCTCCATATGCTGGGATTATTGAAGGTATCACTACCTACATTTTTGAGTTTGAAGACAACATTCAAAGAAATTTTGTGAATTTTCATTCATGCATACTAAGCAGAAATTGTAAAATATTTCTCTACTAAACCAGTTCCTCTGCTTTCTAAACAAATTCTAGTTATGCACTTGCCTTCAAAAAAGTAACTCAGAAAAACCTCAGGAGTACTGAAAATACAGACCGAAGAATTATTCTCATACTCTGGAAAATAGGAGGGGAAATCCCATTGTCAGAAGATACAAAACCCAATTCTGAATCAAGGAAGTTGAATAATACCTCCATGGTTTTCATGATTTAAGAAAACCCAGGAGACGTGATAATGACGCAGGGCCACATTGTAGGAGATAGCACAAACATAGAAGCAAGATACACCAATTATCCAGTCCAACAAATGCCCATTGATTTAGTCGCTTTCTTTTTACTTCAGTGGAGCTCAGTAAGCTACAAAATCCAGGAGAAAAAGAAAAAGGGTACTGTAAGCAGAAGAAAGTACAAGTCAAGAAGAATTTATCTGCTTTAGCATTTACTGAGATACGGACAGAAGAATATGTATATTAGGATCAAAAGCACTTTCTTTCTGGAGTCAGTGCTGCCAGAAATCAAGATGAATACGGCACTACCTGACCAGCCCAGGTTTAGTTGTAAGCAGCACTGACCAAAACCTACATTTAATACAGTCTATTTAAGATCCAGTAATGTGGTGGTTGAAAAGGAAGGGCAGGGAGGAAAATGAACGGATCTTCGGCAAATACAGTCAAGTAGATACCAAAGCTAGAAGTGGAAAAGCTTTAGAAACTACGCTACTTGTGATATTTTTGAGAAGCCGGAAATGACAAGTAAGTTCTGTGGCAAGGAGTTTATTTTAACGGAACAGCAGTAAAAGAAATGACACAGTGGAAGCATTTTGTGTGGTCCTGTTCGTATTTTCACTGGATGGACGGAGTGCTGATTCTACCATAAGCTTTTATTAACAGCCAAATCCGACAAAATGTGATTTTAAGCTAAAATATATACATATATAAATTGTTTATTATTTAAATTTCAAAACAAGCACAGCATTCAGACTAAGAACTAAGCTCTTGCCAATTTTATAGAACATAAAACTATGAAGGTTATATATCAATCTAAACATTTTTTCAGTGTACTGTGATGAGAAAACAGTTAGGGTCTTTCCCTCTCCCTCCTTTCTTAAACATACTCCTCCCTCAAAAGCTTGTTTTTGGGGGTTAGAGAAATGCAATGCTTAATTCTCCAATTCTCACAATGTTTCTTCTCAGTTGGCTTCACATTCTAACCAGACTTTCCCATAGCCAAATGTTCAAGAACTTAGACCACTGAAGAATGTACAAATGGCAGCATCAAGTAAAACTGTAAGGTCCATTTCGTTCAACAACCTGTCCCTGATGGGAGCCCCTGGGAAGTGTCCATGGGGTCCTTGGATATTTTCCAGCACTTCCTAGTGCTTTGGAGGGTGCTCTGAACAGCATCCCCTCTACTTCCTTCTTTTTCCATCTTTGGTACTTTGAACCTAACACTCCTTCCATTTATTGCATTTGTTGTCCCCTGTAGTCACTTAATTTCTCCAAGCTTTTGTTTCTCTCATCCCTTCTCCTTTTTCAAGCAAAAGTTCTTGGGTCTTGCTAGGGCTTGACACCAAACTTTTCCTAAAAAATGAACTGGTATAGACCAATGCCAGCAAGCAAACACCTAGAGAAGAGTACAGGAGGACAAGCATGTAATGATACTTCACCCAATACTCTGTAAATCTCCAACAATTTATGGCCTAATGTCTTTTTTTTTTTTTAAACTTCATAATAATTGAGTCTTCTCCTATGAATTTGTTCAGTCATGTTTAGAAACCATGCAAGCTTTGAACGTCTACAACCTGCTGCAGTCAGGAGCTGCAAAGCTTGAATACAGCCATCAGAACAATATACTTTTTATTTTGAACTTCTCATCTGCTGACATAATTCAATATCCTCTCATTCTTGTACTGGAAAAGATATTGTGGGGAAAAAAGTAAAATCAATCCCTACTCACTCCACGCTCTTCATGATTTTAATCCGTTACTTTTTCAGTGCTCAGTTTTTAGCTGACTGCTTTTTAACAGGTGTATGAAACAAGAAATTACATTCAACTGAGATTGTCTTGAGGTAGCACTCCTCTATCCTACCTCATCCATCCAGACAGTAATAGGAGCTAACATGAAATAGATGGGGCAAGACGTTCTGTGCCTTAATTACCTTCCAGGATGAACTGACTGACTGTTTGGGGGGCGGCTGTTTTTGTTTTGAGTGCTGCAGAACCACAGGAGAAGAAAAAAGCTCCATATGATCAGATTTGTCTGTCAAGTACTTTCTTGACTTCAGCAGAGCCTTTGGGTTTAGGAGGTTCAAAGTTTAGAAAGTCCTGCTAGCCCTGACGTGCAGTATTAACTCTTGTATTCGAAGGCCAGATGAAGTACCTGAGGTTTGTACTTTGAGACAGTAAAGATGGTTGGAGCATCTATCTAGCAAAGAAAACCTTGCATGACAGAAGATACTGGCTTTTTAACAGTTTTGAATAGATTGGGCAAGTCACAGCCATATACCAGCAATCAAGAACCATCAATTAGCTCAAAAAGACAAAGGCAAGCCTGGCTTGAAAACCAGTGAAAAGCTCTGGGAGTAAGAAAGAAGAGTTTAGTAATGACAGAGCTTGAAAAGCAAGAATGGGAGTAAGTCTAGCTTAGACTTAGCCTAGTCACAAGGAGAACTGGGCAGGAGGAGTGTACTTTGCTGCTTTTATTACCATACAGACCGCACACGGGGGAAGCAGATTCACAGCACGGTGCTCCAGACAGTGGTAGGTTAAAACTCGCAGAGAGCTCGCTCTGTGACAGTGCCACCCTTGCACCAATCCCTGTCATAAGCTATAAACAAGTATAAACTAAAAGAGATTTCCAATACAAAATCCTCTGACAGACTATACCTATATAGAAAGCTACTACAACTACTCTGGGGAAGCAAATAAATGATTTTTAAAACACTTTGATTCTATAAATCCCAAATAAAACCAGCTTTTCTACTGCACTGAAGCTTTAGCTAGTTACTATGGAGAACAAGTTTTAAAGCAAATGGGAAGTTCCACACAAGGTGATAGCATATTGCCCAGAAGATATTTGGTGAAACATTACCCAGGGTTAATCTCACAAATCTCTTCCGAGTTTCTCAAAACTTAGCCAAATTGCAACTCTTTTAGCTGAAATTTCCCATACCAGCAGTCTGCCTCAGGCTGAATTTATTTTGGAAAACTCCAGCCAAAACTATTCAGCCATTTCAGAGAAATATTCTGACAACCTTTTATTTGGAAACTTTTAGCATTCTAATGCTTTACAGCAGAGTTTCTGAAGTTAGATGGGAATGGGAAGAGAATAGCAGATATACCTATAATCACTTATGAAAGTCTGCCCAATTTTGGTCAGCCTAAAAATGCACACCCCAGAACACTCCTGAACATGATCTGGTGCAAAGCTACAGGGCCAAGTCAACCTTTTGCTGGAACAGCTGCTTCCAGGTATGGAATCCATGGGCTGGGTTGACTAGTCTAAGCAAAAGCAGAAAAATCTCTCCCCTGTGCTCTCGATAATCTCATCATCGTTCTACTTCAGCAGGATGGGAATAGAGCTGACAGGCAGAATATGGATTATGCAATATGAAGAAGCAGCACATGACATGAGTTGGGACCAACTGGGAAATGAAGGAAAATCTTCAGGATTAAGGGCGGTAGGGGGAGGTGTGAGGGGAAAAATCAAGCAATGCGGAGGGAAAATTGAGGAAAGAGGTATTGGGTGAGAAAAATTATGACTGAACAGGTTACAAAATGCTGCAACAGTAAACCTGGGAAATAGAGACAGATGAAAGCTCTGTGGAAGGAGAACAGGAGTGAGGGGTAACCAAAGGACAGGGTGGAAAGCCCTCAGACTTGGAGAGGGATCTGGGCCCAGAGGCCCAGAAACGGAGAAGGAAAGAAGCACCACAAATGGGTGAAGCAGGGTCCAGAGATGACGACTCCTAGAGCAAGGAATTCAGGGCTGCCACCAGAAGCCAGAGAAATGGACTAAGTGAATGCAAGCTTTTGTCTCCATTTTAAGTGAATTACATGGGTTTTATTTTTTTTAAAACAGTTCAGCTCTTTAGTGGAATAGAATGGATGATGCAAGCAAACCTCTGCCTTCAGCAACATCTGACAACACAAAGTACTTCAGAAAATCTGAACTAGGGGTTCCAGAGTAAATCACCAAGAAACAGACAATTAGTGATCAAGTATGAAAATATTAAAATGACTTTGCAAGAATCATTGTATGAGAAGCTAAAGATGGAGTGAAACTTTCCAGAACAGCAATTTATCTTAATTAAAAAAACCCAAAACACAAACAAACAAAACCAAACCAAACCAAAAAACCAAACAACCCAAAACATGTCCTCCCTTTCAACAAGACTTCATCACTTCTCCAATTTCCAGATGAGCCAGAGGTAACAGACTCCTTTCACTCTGCTAGTTTGATTCACTCATAAGTTAGAGTGGGGGAAAAAAAAAATACATAATTAGATAAAGACCAAGTCATAATTTATAGGAATAAGAGGACTGCACAAACACTGTAGATAATCCTCATTTTTTACAACAAAGATAAGCCTAATTGTCATCGCAACCTTTGCAAGATACTTGTACTAATCTCTTTTTAATTTAATATGCAAGCCCTGGCTCCTCACTTACACTGTTCCACCAGTGTAATGAGGTTGCCCTTGCTTTATGTTAACATGAGAGCACAATTAATTGTTCTATCTGGAAGAAGTGAAAACTACAGTATCTGGAGGAAACCAGTCTAAACAGACACTGGGCGGGAATGGTACACTCAAAAAGAGAATTTCTGAGAGATCCAGGGATGATATCAACATTTTGTTGGCATATACCAAAGACAAATCATCTCCTGTTTCTTCAGGTATACCCAGATAAATAATCTCCTTTTAGAAGTACCACTACTTGATAACAAGCCTTCATAAAATCTGAAAAAAAGAAAAAAAAAAACAATCACAGCCAGGGAAGAATCAAAAGCAAATTGCTACTTGAGATAGAAAAGAGAGGTGATGGAAGAAGACAAAAGCTAACAAAAAAAAAAAAGATTTTATGATTACCTACATCACTGCTTTGTTGTGGGGTTTAAAAATAACCCACGTTGAATAAAAGTATGAAAATACAGTAGGATTGGGTATGTAGATACAGCAAGACGTGGTACACATGCTTTCACTGAGGTTTACATATCTACACACTAGGAAGATATAGAGTAACTTGAGCTTTAGTTGAGAAGCAACACAAAATAAGGCATTTTCACACACTAAAACGTTGGTTTATATCTTTGCCCTTTTAAACCACCAATCACATCAGTGTTTTTGCAACGGAAAAATGTACATTTAGAAACAGTGTCATTCTCCACTGTCACCTGCCAAATAATGGGCAATCATATCCGCAGCAGGTACCATATCTGCAGTTGTACAGAAAACCAGACAAATAATACAATACAAATAATACCCTTCCGGAAGAGCTGTCAGAGTTTATAGTTCACCTTTTACTTGAAATTCCTAATCAGTTTAGAGAAACATGTTTTTAAAGGGAATGCACCAATGCAGAAAACAAGACAGTTCCTTTCATGAGGTGTTTTCTAATTAAAATGCCTCCTGGACACTACTTTTTTATAAATCCATTTTTTGTCATGACTGCTTGTTTTGGAGTGAATAAGAATCAATTTTAGAGACTGCTTTCTCCTCTGCTGCTTCAGATTACAAATTATATGAAACCCTAGGACAAAAATATGATAAATATTGAAATGAAACAGCCATTGGCTACTTTGCTTGGTCAATACCATAAGCTATTGTCCCCCAGGCAATATAACAGTCTTAGAATCATAGAATGTTCGGGGTTGGAAGAGACCTCTGGAGATCATCGAGTCCAACCCCCCTGCCAAGCAGGACCATAGAACCTAGGGCAGGTTACACAGAAACGCATCCAGATGGGTCCTGAAAATCTCCAGAGAAGGAGACTCCACAACCTCTCTGGGGAGCCCGTTCCAGTGCTCTGGAACCCTCACAGTCAAGAAGTTC
>JAVSBS010003135.1:141221-187993 GCA_033124195.1 Coracias cyanogaster
CACAGTCAAGAAGTTCCTCCTCATGTTGAGGTGGAACTTCCTGTGCTCTCGCTTGTATCCATTGCCCCTTGTCCTGTCACAGGGCACAAGTAAAAAGAGGTTGCCCCTTTCTTCTTGACACTCAGCCCTCATATATTTATACTCATATATTCATACTCATATTTATACTCTTATACTCAAGAAACCAAGGAGTACTTCCTTCTGTTAAATATTCCTTTTAGTTTAGTATGTCCTCCTAACTGAAGGTACTAAGTTTTTATTTACAAACCTAATTTTGCTTCAATTGATTAATTAGCTACACTTATATTAACTCTTTTTTTTTTACTCAAGTTATAAACATTAATTCTTTGGGGAGTTATTTCCCTCAATTATTAAAGAATAAATTGGTAAAAACTAGAGAATTTAATTATTGCTACTAGCTTAGTTTCAGTAACCAAAATCAATTCACAGAATCGCATGACATTCCACATAGTTCTTTCAGTGAACTTTTTACTGATACATAATACGAGGCTCTCTGTAGAGTGCAAACCCAGCACTTCTCCTTCTCAATTGCATTAATTCAACTGCCAACCTTCAGTTCAAACAAACAGCAGTGAAAAGCTGAAGCACTCCATCTCCAAGTTCTACACGGAGCAACAGCAAGGCTACAGGTATCCATGCCCACCCTCAGCTGTAAGCCAAGTCACCCATCTCAGCCCATCCCACCTGCAGTGACCACCCGTCAGGGATGCCACCCACACATGAACGAATCATCCCATATATTGGAGATCAGCTTCTCACTCAAGAGCAAATGACAGTTTATGTAAATTGTGTTTGTAAGCCAGCCTGTCTTGCCTGGGGGTGTGTGTCTGTGCGTGTAAAAATCACCCCCTTGGCTCAGCTCTCACATCTATGTCATCACAGGGATTTCCTGAAGATGGGGAAAGATAACCAGTCAACAGGCATCTGCTCTGATGCTCTCATCTCACACCAGTCATTTTTACTTTCGGATTTTAAAAGATTTCAAGAAATCACATGTTCAATGCTACATTGCACGTGTCTGGAATTTATTCCTACTGGTTTGTATATTGAGAGAAGCATTTGAGGAAGAAGTTTTCAAAACTGCTTCAGGTCGGCCCGTTTTTATCTACATAACTAGGAAGTCACTGATCCCACTTCATTTACTTGAATTAAAGTATTAAATATTGGCTTAACTGTTCCCTACTATAATTAACAGTGATAATTCATTTCTGCAGGTTCAGAGTTCAGATATTTAATGATTTCCGTGATCCCGAACTTACTTTCTCATTTCATATATAATTATGTCTGGCTTATATCCTCTAGAAGCATCTACTATTAGCATCATTTTCATTACTGGGGTTTTTTTTCCCCCCCTCTTCCCTTACACTGAACCACACTAACACTGCTGACTGGCTGCGAGAAATGTTTATTCTCTGGTGCAAATGGAGAAACTGTCACAGGTAATTGTGAGGCTGACGTAAAACAGCTTGTTGAAATGTCAGCCTGGAACTGCAGCAAGTATGTCCACGTGAAGGATTACTTAAAATTTACTTCAATGAACAATGTTTAATGATGGTTTACACAGTTTTATAAAAGCACCTTAACACCTTTCTGATCTAAACCAGAGCACTCAAGTATTCCAAACCAAGAGCAGACCACCCAATACCTTTGCCTGGAAGCCAGAGCAATCCCATCTTTGGAGGGCAGTGCACATACTCTTAATACTATGAACATTTTAATTGCTTTTAGATTATTATCTCACACTCCAGCAGGAACCTGAAGCATTTAATTAAAGTAGTAAAATAATGGGGTAGTTAAACAGCTTTTTTTGTGTATACATGCAAAGGAATGCAAAGCGCTCCTGTAATCAATCAATTGGTATTTAATAACCAGTTACATATAATGACAAAATTTAGGAATAGGAGCCTAAAGGTTACCACTGGTAAAACAAGTCAGGCTCCCGAAGCATGGCATTCTGCTGCACGTTATGACCGTGTCCTCTTCAGAGCCTCAAACCTCCCCATGGAGGCAAGTATCTGCTGATGTCAATCTGGGGTCACTCCAGTGACCCCAAAGAATTCTGACACATTCTACTTAAGCTGAAAAGCTGGATGGGAAATTCAAGAAAAATACCCATAAAAATTATCTCCATCATTCATTCACATACCAAAATGCAGTAACAGCAAAGATGACCAATTATTCTTTCAGTTAGGCCTGGCACAGCAGCGAATGCTCACTTTTTTGTGTAACTAAGCCAGATGCAACCTGGAAATAGGAGTTGGACACCGTCCTGTGCAACCTGCTCTAGGTGAACCTGCTCCGGCAGGTGGGTTGGACTAGATAATCTCCAGAGATCCCTTCCAACCCCTACCATGCTGTGAGTTATAGAAAAAACTCACTGGTCATTTTGAAACAAAGACACACTTATAGTTGACAATGTGTAAAGTCTTCAGGATTTCCTGAGAAGTTTACTACGCTAGCTTCTGACTCTCTGTTCTTTATAGGATATAATGTGATTCAGCTGTAACTAGGTCTGGTCTTGTCACCCTGACTTACTAGAAGCAGCTCTGCCCTGCAGCTCGCCCACCTTACTTCACAAAGTGGCGATATAAACCGCCTGAGCACCTGCTCCACTTACAGCTCTTGACTCAACAGTTACAGTTATTGCCGCTATTGCTTTCTGAGAGGTATGGATTTTTCAAGTAGTGGCCTGCTGCCCAAAGACGCAGCTCGCTTTGCACCCGGTGAAGCAATGCTGTGCCTGCCCCAAAACCGGTAGCTCTCCAAGGTCCTTCAGTCTCTTCCATCGCCTCCTTTATTACACCCAAGTTCATGGGGTTTTGCTGATCAGTCTCGGTCCTCTGGCAACTGCCTCTCTCTCGAGCACATCAACAGGCTTCAAGCCTACATCATGTTTCAATTACTTCCCATAAACTATGATAACATGGCCAGCAGGTCGGGGCAGGTGATTCTCCCCCTCTGCTCTGCTCTCGTGAGACTCTACCTGGAGTACTGCATCCAGCTCTAGAGACCCCAATACAACAGGGACATAGATCTGTTGGAGCGGGTCCAGAGGATGGCCATGAAGACAATCAGTGGACTGGAGCATCTCTCCCACTAGGACAGGCTGAGTTGGGGTAGTTCAGCTTGGAGAAGATAAGACTGGGGGGACCTCATCATGGCCTTCCAGTATCTAAAAGGGTTCTACAAGAAAGCTGAGGGGGGACTGGTTACAAGGGCTTGTAGTGATAGGATGAGGAGTAATGTCTTTAAACTGGAAGAGGGGAGATTTAGATTAGATGTAAGGAAGAAGTTTTTCACTCAGAGGGTGGTGAGTTCCCGGAACAGTTTGCCCAGGGAGGTTATGGATGCCCCAACACTGGATGTTCAAAGGCCAAGCTGAACGGGGCTTTGAGCAACCTGGTCTAATGGGAGGTATCTCTACCCATGGCAGGGGGCTGGAACTAGATGATATTTAAGGTCCCCTCCAACCCAAACCATTCTGTGATTCTATAACACAGATGATGAAAAACAAGTCCCAAGAGTAACAGTCACTTCAGTTCTTGATCTCTCATACTTTATTCATGTCAGATTAAGCCTTTGATTCTCAGAAATCTACCTATATGCCAACTATTCAGTAAACACCTAGTCTGATAGTTTTCATGCTGGGTTATCAATAACTTGAGTCTGAAGTAGAGCTCCAAGCACCCCACAGCCTAGTAGCACGCTGATTCATGAAGATTAGGGCAACTACAGAATTAGGCAGCAAGTGACGCTTTAAGCAGGTCACTCATGTCTTAAGCAACTGAGTCTGGGCAGCAGCCATCCTAAGTCTAATGTAAAGAGTACCTATACAAAAAAAACCAAACCAGAAGTCCAATATTCTACATTTACACCAAAAAAACCATGGAAGATGGCATGTATACAGATCTCTGAAAACAGACTGCAAGCTGGTATCAATCTTACGTCAAGTGTCCCCATGCAAAATGTTAGGTAGCTTACCCCTTTTTCACTAAACAGCACATTATGCCTTTTTGGTAAGATAACTACAACCGAAAAGCTTCTGTTGTGCACCTACAGACACATTGTTGACAGAAGCATTTCCCCTACAGGTTGAATTAGAAGAGCAAAACTCAAAACAGTTTGAACTTCAAAATGGAATTATATACTGAAATCGTATTACTGTAAAATTTCTCTCTGAAACAGTATTGTTATCTGAAAATCTGCTCACAGATAAAGACGACATGGCTTCAACTGGAGTCTGCTCTGCCAGAGACTCCCTACGTGAGCTTCAGCAAAATATCAGAGGCCAAAGCCTCTGAAACATCTTTCACATAAGGACATACCTATAGTATACTGCTCAGATCATTGCTTTAGCAAAAACAGGTTCTCAGAAAGCATTTAACTTATTAACCTAATACACTGGCTATTTTTAATACAAATATACACCTTCTCCCCATCTCTAAAACCTTTAGATCAGATGCAGCACTAATTTGAATTAAATTCTACACTTTTAGTAGCTTCAGTTAGTAGCCAGCTTGCTAAAAACAATGCTAAAGTTTTCTTCTATTTTACAAACAGGAGGAATATTTTCTGAGAATACACCTTGTAAAATTTCTGAAGTTTTAGAAAAGCTCTCTTTTTTCCAGAAATCAAAATTATTTACAATCAATTGTCCTTGTAATCAGTATGCTTTACTCTTTCATTATTTGGAGAAGCAAGCCAAAAATACTCACTTAACTACCCTAAGGTTTCGGCAGCGTTACAATTCTTACACATTTATGAATATCTGACCATTTTTTTTTCCTCGTCAGTTTAAAGCAGTCTTGTTTGTTCACCACTAAAAAAAGTATGCTTTAAGTTGGCAATAAGTTGACAACTCATCTCTTCTTAGCAACCCCTGAAGTTAAAATTTGTTAAAACCACCTTGTAGAGCAAATAGGTAAATTGTTGACTTCATGATTTTCAGAGATACTGCTCAGTATTCAGTTCTACAGAGACACTGACAACTTGGCCATACTAAAGAATACAGGCTCCCAGGAATTGTCTTCTTCTAAACAGTAACTAAACTGCGCATGTGGGGAAAAAAAGTTATGAATGTAAGGTGTTGCTAAGGAAGCAATGGAAATTTCTTCTTCAGACTAAGCAGGAAGTGAATATGAGAGACAAGTCTATTGAGCTAAAATATTATTCCTGTTTTCACTGAAGACCTGCAAATTCATGATCAGCATCAAAACAGTTCTAGTATTTCATCAGCACTATTTATACATGAGTCTAAGAATGTTTATTTTTGTGAATTTTCACTGCAATGGTAACTCATTCTGGCTCTTGTTTAGGTTTGCAGTTTTGGATCTCTAGCACATATTTGCAGTTAACCGTAATTTACAGCACTTGTTGACACCTTCTGAAGCAGCATGTGGCTAGGCAATATATAAGCTTCAACTAAATTAACATTACAAGAACTTTCTGTTCTCAAACTCAGTCTTTGGAAAAATCTGTACGCTCAACAATTTTGGCGCTTAATCATGTAAAATTGCTCTTTCAAGTGATAAAAGTCCCAGACAACTGTGTGCCTGAAGAAAAAGAGCAAGAAAAAAATAAAACAATTAGCAGTTAATCACAACATATATGTAGTAACTTCCTGCAACGGTTTGGCAGACCAGTTTGTTTATCCCAATTCAAATGCCAAGTACTCAAAGGCAGTAACTTGCCTTGTTTTCAGACACAATCCTCTAGGATCTCATCACTTACAAATCAACAGCTTTATATGACTAACTACCAAAAATGTTAAAAAAAACAAGTATACTTGCACAGCTGTTAAATAGCAACCTGACACATCTACAATTGGTATGAAACAACATAAAAAAGATGTAAGATGCATTTGGAATGGCCACTGCACTTGTTTTCAAGTAACACTGAACATCAAAGAGCAAGACACAAATGGCAGTAATGAGTTTGCATTTTTACGCTGCCTTTCAGGCATGGTCATATATTATTTTGTCAGCAGCAGTTGAAGGAGTTACTAGTTTTACTCTCCCTTTTAATCTACTCCCATCCTCATCATGACTCACTGTTCACTCCCACACTCTTACCACAGGTTACTTGCTTCCACCCAATACTAAGAATACACTTATTTTAAAAGGGCCAAGGAAGGACCAAGGATGTAACCGTTCCACAGATGCAGTCTAGTGAACAGTCATGGAAGCATCTGAAGAGGCACAGCCATGGACATGGTAATTTCTGGCAAAACAGTAGAAACAAAATAATGGAATGTGCAGACTGTCTGCTGTTGATAGAAGAATAAACTGTAATTACAGCCTTAGCCTTTAAAGAACTTCATGCATTATAACATCTACTAAAAGAGGGCATTAAATTTCTAAGTACAGTTTCCATCCCCAACAGTAAAGCTTAACATCATCCAATTTAACACAGGTATCATAGGCTCTTAAAACTACTTGAACACTATCTATGATTTCAGAGTAGCAGGATAAGTAGTTAAGCTAGGCTTCAGCTTATTCAACTACATTCTCAGGAATAACAATTCTGAATTTTGGAGATAAATGCTGGCACCAATCCTGCTTGGACATATAAGCCCTGAAAAATGGAATAAGGAATAGCTCTCTCAAGAGCCAAAATGATGCCTACCATGGCAGAGCAGAAAGCAACAGAACAAGACTGCACTGACAGCGCTGTTCCTAGTCTACTGGACAACGTTCATCATAGAGCAGTATCACTTGGACTTCATTAGGCTAAATGTAATGGGTGCTGCTTTGAAATATGTACCCTTAACTTGGACACAATTAATTGTTTGCAACTCTCAAACTCCAACCTGAACTGTTCTTGGAGATGGTTGATGCAGGTCGTATTCATGTCCATTTTGAGGACTTGTCGTTTGAGAACTGATGAGAAAATAAATGCATATATTATTAATGTATGTAATAATGTACAGCAACATGTAAGAGAATAATACTTCAAAGTTTCTTTGAATTAAAATGTTTTAAGTGTTATTGACCAGAGTTCAGAATTACCACATAATTATCTGTGGTAGAATCATTAAGTAGGGCACAGTGGTCTGACAATACAAGGCTAGAATGGATAACGGCCATGTTACCTTCTTGGAGAAAAGGAGGAAAATTGCATGTCTAAGAAGTTATTGATTTTTATGAATGGAGATTATCAACAAAATAACTGGACAGATCCAGGTTTTTGTCTTTGACAGAAAAAAAAAAGAAGTGCTACATCACAAATATAAACTCTGCTTCAAATAAGTGAACAGGAACGTACATCTCCCTATTATTACTCCTGGAATAATAATAACATCCACCAAATTGACAGATTTGACGAAAAGCAGAAGTTCAACCAGCTTCTACTGAACAGGAATTATGCTGTTGATACATCCTTTACAAGGAAAAGGAAAGTACCATTAAGGTCCTCCTGAAACGACTGAATCCACATTTAAATAGAGAACTCACTAGTTATGGACTTCTCTACAAGGTTCATTAACAGGATGTGCCCACTTTAAACACCCACCTAAAGACTGGAATTCAGCCAGAGGACAAGACTGTTCACTAAACAGCAGCTTACATCAAATATGTAAAGGATTTCAACAGTTGAATTTTTATCCTTGTTTAACAACCTTCTCATTTTATTCCATTTCATTTTCTTCCTCCTCTGGAGGATGCGGTATCATTGTTTGATGAAAAGAGTACAACACATTAACATAAGCCATGATGGGAAACAGTAGTGGTAATGTCTTTCAGCCATCTCTATTCAAGAGGACTGCTCTTTAAACGGAGCAACTTTTAGGTAAAGGAATTAAAAGTAACACCACAGAACAAACTATTACCAAGCATGATTGTTAGGGGAAGAAACCATCTGAAAAAAAGAACTATTATATTAAATCAATTATTTGTTCCCAGTCACAAATATATTCTTTTAAAGTGCCCAGGTTTTCTCCCCCTTGGATCATACAAGAGCACTCAAAGACTCCAGGCGGAAGTAATGCAAAATTAAACACTACTACATACTGTAACACAAGATTATCTTTATTTCAAAATCATAAAAAGTATAAACAAATTACACTGAAGTAAACCCTGCTTAAGTATTCAATATTTAAACAGCAACAACACTACCATCAAAAAATGCCTTTATTATTTCTCATAAGACATTTTATCTTATGGAACGATACATCATGAAATCAATTGTTGTACATCTAGGAAATTTCCCAATAGAGCTCTCTTCCACCGGGGTGTACACTTTGATTTGCCTCATGTGAGTGTCTCTTCCATTTTGGTGATTAGCTAGAACAGCAATCTGAATCATAAACGTGCGAATAGGCTTCTTATGAGTATCTGTTAAAGGAACATGAATCCAGCCACTCGGTTCCACTAATTCAAGTTGCTGCCAAAAACAAGACAAAAAAGCAAAACATTCAGAAAGAGTTAATATACTTCATATAAATGATCACATGTTAAATATGTTCAATAGAGCAGTCTCGCAAATCGGATTTTACATTTTCAGATTAATTTGACACACAGCAGTTGAATACTCCCAGCTAAATTACTGCTGGTGTAATTGGATACACATTCATTTGGTTGACTACAGTTGTGTTTGCTTTTGCCTTTCAGAACATATCCTTCATTTTGTGTCTTGAAATAAAAATCAATATAAAAATACCGACTTGAGTATAAATTCAAGAAAGTCAAAGCAGTATTTGGATCTTGTTACTGAAGTACACTGCACAAAGATGACAGAATATATGCATCTTAAAGTTTGTTTTGTCTAGGCACTCAACTAAAATAGGCTATAACTACTTATGTAGGAAAGTAAATCCACACAGTCTGGGTTCTCAGAAATTTCTCAGATTAGAGGGACTGGGAAGACCAAAGAAGATGACAGGAAAAAAATACAGGATAACTCATAGACCTCCTCTCACCTATGTGTCAAGACAGATGCCTGGCCAATTAATTACTGCACACCCATTGAATCACATTCTAAGGTCCATTTTGGCTTGACTTTTACACAACAAACTAAGTGTAATATGATTTTTCTTTTTAAATTGTAATCCTACAGAAACCAATGTCAAAGCAAGCAAACAATTGCATTTCATTAACTCTAAACCACATCACTGACACATCAGCATGCTGAAATCAAGCTAGATGCTATGCAGAAGTGTGGTAACAGCTTTTGTTTAAAGCTAGTTGCCCAACTTCAAAGCACAGCTCAAAACACATATGGAAGAGCACACAAGTAAGTGGAAGTCTTGGGGGAAAAAAAAACCCCCAAACCCAAAACACTCGTCCACAAACAAGTGGATTTCACACAGCTAAACAAATAAGACTGCTGCTCTTAGCAGGAGAGATCCTCTAAGGAAGATCTATGCTTTAAGCAGCTCAAAATTCCCATCTTTCTCCTGAAAATACTGCATGACAAACATCCCGTCAAATGCCTTGTCTTTGCTGAAGCTTTCTAAAGACCCATCTGAGATCTACTGTTTCAGAGGCAGCAAACATCCTGAGGGAATGACCCAAGAAACAAGGAAAAAAACTGTTTTATGACTACTTTAAACTTAGAGACAAAACAGCCCCTCACCTCCACCTTTAAAAAGGAAAATAATAACCCCAAAAGTCTCCACTGTTGCAAGCTCTCCAACAAGTAGTTCCCAAAGCATTAAAATCACTAAGCCTTAGCAGCAAATCTTTTCACTCTGGGAGCCAGTCACTTCCACAAACACACATTCAGATATTTGTTGTAACCTTGTCCCTTCCAAAAAACCTGCAAAATAATTTTTTGCATGGGAAACCTCAGGTAATGGTTGGCTTTACAAAGTGATGAAAGCGATGTACTGTTGAAGCGACTTTACGAAGTGGAAATTTGTCATGATGAGGTAGTTGTCAGTGGGTTAAGTATGCTTTCCATCTCCACAGTGAACAGAGAGGATGAGGATCCCAGAAAGAAATTTAATCAGCTAGTACTGAGGTAAAGTGACTATGATTTAGAAGAGAATTAAAAGGTTATTGCTAATTAAACTTGCATTAATATTTTTCTCACGGTTTACAAATTTTGACTGCTGATTTAAAGGGGTAAATTTACATTCCAGAGCTATATTGGGATGTTCATGCTTGGAGCAGTTTGAATTGGATTGGTTAATACAGTAAAAAAAAAAACCCCACCAACCTACTTTCTATAGGTTGACATTGGTTTCAGACAGATCCAATAAGGTTTAGGTTTGCATGCTTTGTTGGGAAAGAAATTGCAAAAAGTGAAATAATGACTCTGCCTCCAGAACTAAAACAGCTACTGATGGACTAGCAAAACTGGACTATTTGTACAAAAGGAAGTTGGATTGCTTGTTAAATTCAGACAGAAAAATCCCATCTTTTATTTTAAGAGAATTACTAGGGTCATAAAGGTAAGCGATGGAAAGAGCTGCAAAGATAATTTTACTAATGTAGTAATGTACTTGTATCTTATTACATAAATAACCTTTTGATTACGTATTTAGCAAAGCTTTGTTTCATCCCTGATCAATGTGAGGTGGTCATATGCTTTATCTATAGGATGTTATTTCTCAGGTCTGCTACAAAGGCAACTAATTTCTGCACAAGCCTTTCTATAGGGATGGGACAAGTAATTTCTACATCTGCAAAACATGCAGCTGAGGCATTCAACTATGCCCTGGTTCCAGATGTCAACTTTCACGTACTTTGCACCTGATTTTTACTGTCCTTAATAACATAGAGTATTTTACATGAGGTTTAGCTCCCACTGAGGCACTTGCCGCTATCAGTGGCTGTATTTCTGCAAACTGGTAAGAGTTCTCAAACCAGGCACTAGAATAGACAGTACGAGGACCCACCTAGGACCAGTTTTTTGAGTGCGTCATGTAAAGACACCATGACTAAGCACAAACTACACAATTCAACAAGCAGCACTCAACTGTCTTAGCCACAAACCCTTTTTTTTCACTCCTGAAATATCCACTTCACTTACTCCTTATGTCTGACTTCCATAAAGGACAAATATACAGCTTTTGCTGTACAATTCTTGGGCTCATCCTCAGTGTAGACCCCTTTTCCCCCCAACTCCAATCAAATAGTTGCCTCTTGGATAAAGCATGTGGCACTTAGGATGAAGCTGGAGGGTGTATTTAGTGAAAGAAGTGTTAAGACTTATATGTTCGAAAAAAGTGAGCTCTTGATTTTTGCCATTTAAATAACATTACTGTCCTGTGACTTTTTTACTTTTTTATAAAAAGCTGATGCCTACATAGTTCAGCAAAATGATTAAAACCTTGAGACCCATTCAACCACTAAAGTTTAAATGCAACAAAACCTAATAATTATTATCCACTAGAAAAGGAAATACTATTTTGCCAGCATAATACATGCATTCTCTGTGACCAAAGCAATGGTACAATCCAGACACACACACACGCTCCTGAATTCTTCTCCTCCACATCTGTCATGCTCTTTCAGATGAGTGACACAGCTTGTTTTTCCAGAGGGCCTGGGTCCTTCACCAGGGAGAAGGCACAGGACATGGGAACAGGCGGTGGTGGTACAAGACAAAATGCTGCCCACTCGTAGCTCAATGTCAGCACCCAACTCCGGCCATTACAATTCCTCGCAGAAGCGGGATGAAATATGCAGCTCTACTCTGCCTGGAGCACTCCCAGTGTGAGCAGAATCTAAAGGAAACTTACTGTGAAGTTTTAAGAAATTCCTATTTAGCCCATGCAAATGGCAACCTTTCAAAGCCTTGTAAACTGGTCTGGAAATTTGGGTGGATTTTTACAGGGAGGCAAAAGGCACATCCTCAACACAAAGGCTGAACTATTGCCAAATTTTAAATCCTTGCTTCAGAGCTTGGGGGCACTGGAGCATCAAAGGAGGACACCAGAATATTCTCACACAAGCGAAACAGCATACTTTTCACTAGCCTTATTCTTGGAACAGAACAGCTTCAGCTGAAACTTAAAAAAAAAATTCAACTCAAAGCAGACATCTGGCGTGGAAAAATCCATCTGAACAGAACATTGGCAAAAGTTGTAAAGTAACTAAGAGTTAAACCTTAAAATGGAGAGGGTCATACACCTGAAGTACAGGTGGTACCAGCAGCTTACCTATAGTAAATACTATATTTTAAATCCATTTCAGTTGACTTTGCTGTCAACCCTGTTCTTTAAAAGCACCAGCCACTGTATACATACATGTATATTCCACCCCAACTCTACACCATAAATCTACAATAAGAAAATACTAGACAAGTTTCCACCTGTATTTTTTCCTCCTATGCAGATCATTGAGAATCAGTCACAATTAACTGGCTTCCAGGAAAGTTTTAAAAATCAGCTATAATATTAATTATCTGAGTCAAATTAAAAATTAGAAGTTTCTTTCTGTTATGTGCTTTACCAGAACACATTAGAAAAGGGGGAAACAAAGGAAAAAAAAAATCAATTAAGCTCAACATTAGTAACTCAGGACGATTCCTGTGGCTCTAGACTTTTCTCATATGCAACATACTAAAAGCCTGTTAAACTAGCTTCTTTTTTTTTTTAAATTTGCTTCCAATACTACAAATTTTGTGAGAATCGGTAAACAAGAAAAGCACAATAGTTAAAGGAAAAAAGGGATAAAAATTGAAATGGAAAAAGTTACTCACTTGTCCTTTGCTGCTGTTATATACTCTTATCTATCTCTTCTCTTGCTTTCTCTCTCCATTGCTTTATTTTTCCTGTCCTCTGCGTGCTACAGCTTTACCTATGGACATAAACTCCCACTTTGGAAATCCAGGTTATTTTGAAAGCCAAGCAGAAATACTGTTCTCAATGGAAATCTCTTCTACAGGGAATTTAACAGCCCTGTTTCTTCACTTTATTGTATAGTTGAGAGGTTCTACAGAATTCCACACATATTTGCAATGCTATTATCACCACTAATGGGCCATCTACCATAGAAGATGCAAACCACACAAAATAAAAAATTAAAAAAAAAAAATCAACTTGAGGCCACACTTCAGAAAGATGACTGAACACAAGACTAGAGCTTTTATAGGAAGCTTGTTGTACACTGGTATTGCTGGCCTCCTTATAGGATAGGAAATCATTTAGTCAAAGAAGGTTTTCCTCTTGCACTTCATCCTACTCAGTTTGAGTTTTGACTTTTCCATACTCAGTGATATTCCACTGAAATTCTGTGGTGTCCTCAAAGTGACTAGAACAAAACTAATTCTGTTCAGTGATTTTACTTTTCAGCTCAGTCTTTAAGTAATCGCACTTTCTGATGTTAGTGGCATGTTTTGGCCAACCAGTCTGCTCCTAGCAGTGACAATGCTTGATGTTCAGAGTTACTACCAAGGACTGATGTGCAGACCAAGGTCACTGCTAAGTCTTCTGTAGCACATGGGGGATGCAGAAAGTAAAAGGCCACAACTGTGGAGAGAAGCAGACAGGACAGGTGGCCCTGAACTAACCACCTAGGTATTCCATTCCATATATGTCAGGATCACGAGGGTCAAGCTCTTCTTCAAAGGTTGGCGTCCGAGGAGGATTCTGTCTGCTCTGCCTTCAATCTCTATCCATGTGTTCCTGAACCCAGGTCTCATCTACTGCTGAGTCCAGCCTGGGACTTCCACAGTGTCAGTGGTGATAGTGATATAACTGCCATCACAGGGGGTCAGGTTTGATACTGGTTTTATATATATTTGTATACATTTTATTATAACTGTATTCATTAAAACTGTTTTAGCTTTCTTTTCCAATCCATAAGTCTCTCCCTTATTCCCTTTCTCTTCCTCTTTGGGAAGGGAGAGGGGCTAATAGGGAGCATTGGTCATTTGTCTAGTGGCTGGCCCAGCCCTAACCCTTGACAAACTGCTACTTCTACTACATTTATAAAGCCAACCCCATTTGTTTGCTATATTTACAACAGGCTAACATCCTTGAAACAACACATGATTTTTGTTGCCCTACAAAGGTATCTTCTGTGAAGATAACAGAAAGGAGGAAAAAAACCCCACGCTGTAAGCAGTTTCATAGTCAGGATCACCACAAACATCCCAGAATGTATGCTGGATAGGGCTCCCAGATTACAAGGGAGTTGTTCTGTGCATATATAGGCAGAAAAAGCAGCCTGTTTTCTCTCCCCAGAGGAAAAAAAAGACAACCCTCTTTTGCATATGTGTCCTGACAAAGCTGAGAATTACTGATGCCATCACAGCTTCAGCATGACACAACATGATTATTCTGAGATGCTGGTACCTCATCACATTTCCATTTAATCATCCGTACGACTAGATCCAAGTGGGAACACATTTCTAGTGGCTGCCTCTGAAATAGGCTGTGAAACCAAACAGCACTTAATTTTACTCCTATTTTTCTCATGAAACAATTGAAGCTGCTACTTTTTGTTGTAGTGACTTGGCCACCTTTGAAATTAAAAGTAGTGGCTAGACCCTTCTTCACAAATATAATTTTGCCTTTCTAGGTGCTTAACTAGTTCTAACCATACGGTTACATAAAAACCCCCTAAGCTTTTCAAAGCAGGTGTTCTTAATAAACAATGTATTCTTCCAAGCAGAAGAAGATTATAAAACTAAATTCCACAGGAAATAAATGTTATTTTCAGAAATGAACACAGAATTTCTCCAGGTTGAACGATCAAATATGGGAAAGGCTTTTCCCTGTTTGTTTTTTCACAGCTATCCAAATATGTTTTCCCAACAACTGGCAAGGAGAAAGAAGGCTGGCTAAACTGCCCAAATTCTCTTTCTGTAGCTGCCATGTCCTACCCTATAGCTACCAGGATCCAGAATCGGTAGACCTCTGCATAATTCCAAGTATTGGAACTGTCAACACATGAAGCTGCAGAGCTTGGGCTTCAGCCATCACTTCACTTAGGAAGGAAGAGAACCAGTTAATAGCAGTGATGCACCAGTTCCAGGAGAAAAATGAAGCATGTCCAAAAGAAACTTCACAAGTTCCAAGTGAGTCAAAGGAGGGACACCACACTAGCAGCTTAACAAGAAACACAGAAACATGCTCAAAGGACCCACTGTCAAAAGCACACTTCTTTGCTCTAACGAAGCAACGACCACCTAAGGAGGTGGCTCTGTGGTCTTAATCAGTCACCTCCTTAAACGGTCAAGAAATCTAACTTCAGTCCATTAGGTAATAGAAGTTTTCCATTCTTCCCAACAGCAGTTCCTGAAGAGTCTGGAGGAGTACAGTCCATCCCTCATGAAGATTCAGCTATGGATTTGGGCAGACAGCAGACTACTTGCAGAATAAGCTGTATTAGGCAATGAAACTTGCAAGTACTAAAAATTCCTATCATATACAAGCTTTTCGTTCAAATGAGCTGAAAAATAACTTTTGGGAAAACTGGGAAGGTTTAAAAAAAGAGAAAGGTCAAAAAGATCCTGGCAAAACATTTTGTAGAACCTCCTTCTTCAGACTGTTCTGCTCCAGATTAAACCAGTAAAAATCAACCAATGCCCAGGTGTTAGAAAGCTGTATCTGATTAAAATAAAGACAACTAAACACATAAGTCAAGCTAGAAAATGTAAAGTTTACTAATATATTTTACCACAATAATTCTTTGTCATGGAATATTTCTGAGCTTAAGAGTAGCATAGAAGTCAACTAGACCACAAAGACCCTGAAAATACACTAGAAAAGTGCTCAATCAGCTCAACATAACAGGGAAACAATATGAAAAATGGCAACAATATTACTATATTTAGGCTAAATAATTGATTTAATTAGGCCAAATTTTCCTGAATGCACTAAATTTTACTTCTTTTTGCACAGATCAGTTTTCAATACATCTTGCTGGGTTTCTCACAGAATCATTTGTACCCATATAAATAAGCAAACACATCAAGCATGCCAATTCCATTTATTCAGTTAAGCCGTTTCTAAGTGACAGTGTATATATGTCCACCATCATGTCTTCATTTCACTCATTTCTGACCTGCTAAATGAAGTGGTAAGAAGTCTTGCAAAAGTTAAATACTCTTTAGAAAACGCTCTGTAAAGTGACACTTCTGCCTTATGTGAAGCAAAAGCTCAGCATCCTCTTGAGGATCTCCTGGTAAAAGGCAGACACCTAAAAACTGAAGTTATTGTCTCTGATGGGAAAGGTATCAGCTAAGACATTATCCCACTATGATGATCTCATCCTTTAAAATACAAGCAACCAAGTTTTAAGTACACTTGACAAGTTGTGAAAGGGCAATGGACTGAGGTACAAAAAGGATTCAAACCACAGATTTTTTTTTAAAACAATACTTGGTAAAAGCATGAAGCTATTAAATTAGAGGCTAGTATAATCCTTGGAATTAAAAAATATAATGCTTCTACACAGGTAGCACTGAAAACTTTCAAGTTTTTCAAGTTTTCAAACTTTCAAGATTTTACATGAGAGATGCAACAGGGTGGATGGAGATCTGCAGACATGTCATTGATACAACGCAAAAAAAAAAAATATATAAAAACCAACCCACAAAAACTATCGACAAACCTGTCTGAAGTCTAAGGTGAAATTTCTCCAGACCATGCCACCCCTTGCTCCCCCAGCTCATTACCATCATCACCAACCCAAGCATCCGCACGACTTTGCCACGGCTATCCAACAGGAACTGGGATAAAGAATTGCCAGTAGGCATCCCCTTTAGGCACCACCTCAAGGACACAAAAATGTTTGAAGAACTGGAATTCCTCAGAACAGTGTCATGTATAAGTCCTATACTCCCTAGTGGGCCTCTGCATAAAGAAACTTGATCCATTCTCATTTCCTGATGATTTAACACCTAAATTCCTATGGTTTCTTAAAACAATACAGGTTCAATGATAGCAGCTGAATTAGACCACCTCCAAGAATCACAGTTACTGTAAGTAAATAGCTACTCTGCATTGATAGGTTCCCTGTGTGGGTAACCAGCAAGCCATATCCTCTTTGTGTGGTGGGCCAAGGATTAGCGTCCATGATGCTCCAATAGATTTTTATACTGCCTTTCCAAATTTCATTTTTTGACCACATAAGCAGCACAACACATGCTGGACAATGGCAACGGGTTGTATCACATTGCCACACTGTGGATTACAGAAACAGGCATGTTTCTGAAGTAGATAATGTCAATTAAACTATGATGTAATCTAAATTTCATTTAGCAGAAGTGATTGACCAGTCAGCTCCTGAAATTGTTTCATTAACCAGTTCATTTTGATATTCTTTAGAATGAGGTGTCCCAATTAGAATTTCCCCATACAGTAAAAAAGCAAGGAACCATTTGAATTGATTTTGTTGATAAAACAGTGACATTTCTTCCCAGACGTACTTCGTTAATTCAGACAAAATTTCAATACTACAATAGGAATAAGCTTAGGAAGAATACAGCATTGAAATTTAATCCACAAGATGTTGAACAGGGAAAGCTGGCTTTTGCATTACTATTGCCCTCATGGTTTGCCTCTGAAATCAGACACAGAGCATGTAAGAGGACAGTTAAGTCCCAGATGCAGGCGGAGTCTCTGGTGAGTAAGCATGCACATAGAACTTGTCAAATGGGAGAAAACAGGGTGCAGGCGCACATGCTGTGGAATACCAATAATTTTACTACACGGGCTCACAGGAAAAACAGCTGTTTCAAAAGTATCAAGTGATAAAGAATCACCGATGCCTACAAAAGGGTCAAGATTGTGCTGAAGTGCCCACAAACTCCTGATGAAGTCACTTTGGTGGAAGTCCCACAAGTCAATACATGGATGGTCCAGACATGTGGAGAGGCCCCTGTCCGTGGTGCTTAAGCAGCCACCACCCTGCCCACCACGCTCGCCCTCCTGGCTGGTAACACTTGTACAGCAGGTACACGCAGCCTGAGACACAAATCAACAGCCTGCCAAACGCTCAGCTACTGTGGGTTTGTCAGCCAAAACTGTCTTAATTGTGATGTCAGAAAATATTGTCTGCTTAACTATGGATGGCAAAAAAAGCAAGCAAAATTACAAGAATACTTTATCCTGTAGTATTTGGCTGAAAAAAGTCTTCATTCTAGAAAAATGTATCTGCAGAAACCATCAGGAATTTTCTAGCCAAACAATCTGTGACAGTCTTTTTGTATAGAAATGAATACTGTCATCATATTCCTTGTGCCATATACACTTGTTTTTTAAAATATGTTCTGTGAAGGACAACAATGCATAGGCAGGTCAAAATTAATTACTTTTATATATCTCAAGATGTACATAACGTTTGTTTCAGAGAAGGTCAAAAATGTTAGATAGGCTTGGACAGTCTGCTCTCAGGTCCCACATCTTGAAAATCCTAATATTTTTTTGTTGAGCGAGATACTTGAACTTTCACTTTAAGTTTATGCTTGACACATCCAAAAATTAAATCTCATTACAGAAGGGTCACCTGTCTGTGTATGTTTTAAGTGGCAGCCATCATATACACTGGAACTTAAGAAAAATAATAAGAAAATCTTCTCCCTACCCCTTTGGAAAGCAGGGTGATCAAATCAGCAATAAGAGTGACAACAGTCTGCCATGGAGTTTCATATGTGTGTGTATGGAAATATGGCCTAAACCTCCTAAGCAAGCCTTCAACCCACAGCAGGAAGTCATCTAAGTTTAGTTTGGTTTCAGCTAAAACAGATTCCATCTTAACAGGAACCTGTTGCTCCAGAAGAAATACTGTCTCCAACTGAAATCCGTTGTAACAGCTGTGAAATTTTGGATCTCAGATATAATAAAAAAAGCTTTCATAAGTCATTTAAGGATCAGTCAAGAGCAGAGGAGGAAAAGGCAAACATATCCTAAGCTCATTAGCATTCTCCTGGTGGGACCTATGTCTCATCAGCCAGCTGTCACGATAGACAGGAATGCCATACCTTTGCAGGCACACTGCTACCAAACTTCGAGAAGATTCCTGGTATCAGGGGAAATCCTTCAAACCTACAGGGACTTGGCTCCAATGTGAACCTCAGTTACTTCCCTTGAGCTTGGCAGACAGTATGCTGAAGCTGAAAAAGCAACAAAAAAAAATTCTTGAGCTCATGCTCTAGAGTGGTGGCCTGGCTGATAGAGTCAGAAATAGGTAACGCAGCCCAAAACAAACCTTCTGCTTCAGTTTGCCTACTTCTGGTAGCTAACTTGTTTAAAGTCTAAGCTGCAGACATACTGGAACAGACTGCAGAGACTGCATCTGGCCCTAGAAGTGAATGGTACAAAAGCTATGGTTTGCTGCAAGTCTAAATTTTCAAAAATTCCAGCATTCTGAAAGAGGATGAAGGATTTTATTTTTTATACTTATTACTAATTGTTTAAAAAACAGGGCACTATCCAACTATAATTATCAGTAGCTCAGAGTATTATAGATGTAGACAGGAGAAAGGAAATTGTAGATTTTTAAAACCACCACAAAATTTTACTACAAAAAAATACCACAAATTTAGAAACAAGTGTGAATCTCATTTAGTGAAATCAAACATTTTATGCCTTCTGGGAGGCACTTCAAATTATAAAAAAAACCACCTTATCTCACTGCAATGTTTTTTCATTTTATGGACAAGTAGCTAAAGAGGAAGCCCCATATACACAAGGTAAAATTTAAGTACCCTACTAAGTTGGAGTCTGGCAGATGATGGCCAAGCAATACAAGTCATTTTTGGTATGCCATGCCATGACACAGAATAGAACCAGAAGATTTTCTCAAAGTTAAACATTTAAGGATCAACTGTGGTAAAAATGGAGAAAGTGATGGCATAAACATGGCAAATGTGATTGATAGAGCTGCTTCTTTCAAAACCCTTCTAGTAGCTTACTTGATCAGAAGACAGGAAAAAAAAACCAAACAGGGAGACTGCATTACAGAATAAAGCACCAAACACAACAAAACAAAACCCTCTACTATTTTCCAAGTTCATTCCAAAAAAATGGCACTATCGGCATTCAAACTTTCTAGTCACAACACAAAATAGTGACAAAACTATTCAAAACTATCTGGTTAAGTTCTCACAAATTACTTCAGATGACACATTACTATGTGCCATTAACCAATGGCCTTGTACGAGATGACCTTAAGGCAAGTGGAATTAAGACATCAAAAGCCAGAAGATAGAAGAGCATAAAGGAAGAGGTCCTATCAATTCCTCTGAACCACAACTGCTGGGTACAAGCAGAAACAATGTAAATGGACTGTATGGGTGCACTGCAGACACTTACTGCAAATGGAAGTTAAATGACTGAGAAATACTACTGGGAAATAACAGAGGTTTGCAAAATGGAGGAGAACTGTACTTCCGATGTCTGTAGTTCCCATTTGTTCTAAGATATATAATGGAATGATATTACATTTGTGTGAAAGTGCAAAAAAATCTGCTCATAATTTACCTTCAAAATTGTTTAGGCATAGCCAGGAAATATGTCTAGACATAGCTACAGTTAAATTATACAAAGAAAGTATTTGAAAAAAAAAAATCAGATTATGCAACAAATATTAAAGTGTCTGAAAACCAGGCACACTGAGTTAATCCTGCACCAAATCATCTTGAGTAACTCAGCAGAGATAGCCTAGTGATTACACTTCATGCCTTGCACTTTGCATCCCAGAGAATGCTGGAATGCTTCAGAAAATTAATATGGGAAATGAATAAGTAAGAAAATGGGAATATCATGAGATTTAAAAAACCTCAATAGCAGTGGTAGGTAGCTGCTAACTCTCAAGCACCCCTTAGAGATGAGAAGTTAATAAAAAACAGAGATTTCCCTGACTGAAGAGGGCTCTTAGTGCCCATTGAAAAGAACTAGATTTCTGATCTTCTACCAGAAGATAGAGCCATGCAGTGTTTTGGGCCCGACACTTACCTGTTACACAAAAATGTCATTCCTGAGTGATTTGAATTGTTAGAAAAAGACTGCAATAAATTATACCTGAATGCTAAAAATATCAAGAGGAAAGTTGTTGCTTTGTATAACACAAAAACCACTGAGGTTCAGTGAAAGCATTTCTCCTAGTTCCCCAGGAATTACTTGTTTGAGGAAGTAGAGAATGAAAGAGGGTTGCCTCTCCTAAAATCAAGGAATTCATAGACCCTAAACCTACATAACTAATCCCCAAATCCTGCATAAGTATAGTATACAAACAAGTAAAACCATTTTTGCACCTGAGTAAGGACTCTGTGGATGCAGACACTCAGTAAAGGCAAGCAGAACAAAACCCAATAGATGGTAACATTACTCAAGTTGGTTGTAGCATGCCAGATTTCAATAAGCAACTGCAGCGTAACATTTCACAGAATCCAGAGCAGATGTAATGCTCAGCCCAGGGAATATTTACTCATTGGAAACAAATGCAAGGGACTGTTGTGAAAACTATTTGTGTAAATTTAAAATGCAATGCTTCATCTGAGAAAGATCCCAAATTCATAAACATGTCTCGCTGGAGATATATTTTCATGCGAACGAACTTTAAAGAGAAGAAATAGGAGTATATCTGTCAGAGGTTCAACTGGGTAGTTTTATATGAGCCAGAATACACTTTCATAAATTTGCAAAGCTGGAATCAGGACTGTTGCCCAATGGAAGCATTTAATTTTACATCTAAGCACAATTTCTTTAACATACTGGAACAAATGCAGCAGAGTTTTTTACCTCTTGCTTGTGCTTTCTTACAAATCCATATATAAGTGTGTCCAGAAAAATGCAAGGCTGCGTTTCATTGTTTAAAGTTGAGTCTCTGGACTCTCTTGATCTAGATGAATCTTATTTCTTGACTTCCTTCTAGGAGTCAAAGATTCTTTGAGTGAATGGTAACTTGAGGAATGTACACTTCAAAAAGGTAGGCAGATGGAGCTATACATTGTTGAGCTAATGACTACCTTACCGCAACAGCACGTCCACTATTAACAGCATTCTGAAATGGTCTTAACGCTACATTCAACAGATGTAAGAATATCAGCTCTTCAGCATAAACTGTATGAGAACCAAAATAAAATTACATCATGTATGCTCCTAAAGAATGAGGGGGCAGTGGAAAAAAAAACAAAACAGAAGCATGACATAATTGAAAACTTGCTTACCAATAGGCCTACTAGGTCCTAAATCTAGAGCTACTGTTGGGCATCATCTTCCTGCTTAGAGATGGGAAGTCAGTAATGAGCTCAGGGAATTGGATATAACCTACTGTATAATTTAAAGTCCTGTGGGTACATATGCTCCTCTGCTTAATTTAATTCTGCTATATGAGTATATCTTTGTCTCCTCATGACAGACAGTATAAATAAAACCAAGAAAGTCTATTAATTGAATCACAGAAGTTCTTACCCCTACAGTGCTGGATTTACCCAAAGTCAATTAATGAAAACCTCTCCATTAAATACAGTGAGCACCGTAATCACATCAGATCTGTTCAAACAGAGGGAAGCCTACTTGAAAATTTTAGTAAATCATTTACCCTGATATGAAACTGCAACTATTTATGCAACAACAGAAAAACCAAATATGATTGTATTTAACCTTACTAATTATCCTCAGTAACATCATCTTGCTAAGAAGTAACAAGTTAATCTCAACATAAGAGAAGCAATTTAGGGTTTTCTGCATTTTCTAGTAGAAATTATCCAAAAATACCCTTTATGCACACAGTTAAATTTGACCACTGACACATACAGAAGTGGAAAAATGCAAAAAAAGGAGAATAATAGGTATTAGGGACTAGAGTCTCATAGTTCAAAGACTGTGACTGAGAACAGTGTTCATAAAAAGCCTCAGTAAAAACTGTATGTTAACAGCCCTTTAATATGAGACATAAACCACTCCAAAATTCATTCTGAAATAAAATGGAATCGTGAGATAAACCTAGAATAGGAATTGGACAAAGAAGGCTAGAGAGCACATGCCCTCAAGACAGGCACATAAGCTACATTACGACTCTCATTCCATTCTCCCTCGTATGTTCCTGCAGAAAGTGGGAAAATCCTGGGAAAGGGCTTTCTGATTCAAATGTATGATCTTGGTTATCTTATGACAGAGTAAGACAGAGAACTGGCCTTAGAAAGAAATAAAATATACTTTGCATCTATAGAAACATTTCCATGCAGTACTTGAGATAAGGAACAGGATAAAAACACATTCAATTTCCTCTCCCGCTGCCCCAAACAACTTAATTATGTAGATGCTGTCTAGCAGTATTTTGATCAAAACTCCTAGCAGGCGTTTTTTAAATCTTACTGAGTAGCAGCACCTGATAACTTTGGCCAAGGCAATACCTACTACAAACAGGTAAATATGATTGAATTTATACCAATGCAAATAAAGACACTTACAACATAAAAGCCAGACATAGGCTAGAAAATAGAAAGTGGTGGATCAATTGGCTCCTGATTTCTATGCTGGGACCACTTCTTCCTCCCACCCCTTTGCTAAGCTGCTAAAGAAGAGGGGTTAAGATAGTCACAGGGTGTTCCCAGCTGCTGTTGCCTACAAGTGAAACAGAAAATGAGGTGTGGGGTGACAGCTGAGATGACAGCACAAGACTATTTCTTAGATATCCTAGAGTTCCCAATATCTTCTCTCCTTTTCTGATGTTTAACCCAAATTAAGTATCAACTGCTAGTTTTTGTCTTTAAAGGACTTTAATACTGTGTTGGTAGTAGCACCCAGAGGGATCAGAATCAAATCTTTGATTCTACCTTTCATACACATTTAGCACTTCTCACTGCTTGAAATTATCTAGTACTCCCTCTAAGGGTTACTTGCCACAACTAAGCCTGGGAAGACAACCAGGTAAATTAAAGCTCATTGTATATAATTCACCAGCTTTATCCTCCTGATCCACACTGTGTGGAAAAAATAGCTCAAATGCCACTGTAAGCTATGCTATTTCCAACTGGCTAGCAACCCCTCCAGAAAGAAAATAGGAGTGAGTGAGCAATGACTTACTATCATCTTTGTGACAAAAGAACTCTGGTTTAAATCCCTTCAAGGAAGATGCTAGCATTCAGTACTGGACTCCCACAATGTTGTTTTACATATGGGATCTAAAACCAAAGCACCTAACTTTGGATGTTTCAAGCCTGGGGAGCTTGAGGGATGGAAAGAGCATGGTTGTAGAATGTGGTAGGGGGGAGAAAGGAGAGAAGATCTCTATTTAACAATTTCTATGCAGTATGCAGAGCCCTTTACTACAAAAAAAAGTAAAGTATTTCCTTTTCAAATATAGATCTGCTGATATCAGAAAGCACTTCTCCAAGACATTCTCTGTAGCATGCTGCTCCCTAGAAATTAAAGAAGACATTCCAGACAGTTTCGATGGTATCTCTCTTCTTGCTCTGCTAAATAAGTGGCAATATCAGGTATCTGAATTCTTCCCAGAATACTCATAATTCGCCCCTTGCACCTTCCCAACAGCCAGTAAATGATACAGCAGGCAAAGTAAGAAATTATTTTCCACTTTCCTTAGCTCAAACCTTGAAGCCTTGTGTGACTAGAAGCCTCTTCAGACATCCAAGAAAAAACCTGACAATTCACACAGCAATTTCCCCTTGAGGACACAGGCAATTAGAGTCCTTACCAGAAACTCCCCTTCAAATCTTTACAAGCAAGGAAAACTGAAAGAGATGCAAGATGTTGTTACAGCAATTAACGCTGTATTGATAACAGTAAAAAGGAAAGACAGTTTTGCAGTTACTTCACGGAAGGAAAAAGACACACATGCATAGAGTTCTGTGGCCATGACATGATCCTAACCACAGCTGAGTGAGGCAGGAACAAAAAACCCCACAAGTGAAGTCAGCCTGTACTGTTTTTTTAGATAGATAACCAAAAGTGTAATTTCCATATTAGCAAGCATACACTGACATCATTTGCCCCTGGCAATTACACTAGAAGGACATTAACAGTGTTTATTCAGTCAAATAAATAGATAATTATCTTGAGTACAAAGGTAAACTATCACACTTTACCTAGCTTGAACCTTATAATCTGGTTTAGAATCATTTCCTTTGCTCTCAACTTTTATGAACCTAGCAAAAGACAAGTAATTGCAATCACGTCCCTGCATTAAACTGTTTGCCTACCAGGCCCGCCAACAATATGCCCAAGTGCAGACATACTAAAAACAAATGAGTTGGTAATTTGCAAGTGAATAGTACCATGTTTTGTAAACTATGGCTAAAATGAATTCTGATCAACAGAGGGGGGTGATCCGATGGAGCACCATGAAGATATTCTAGATGAGCCTGCATGCTGAAACCCAGTGTGAGGTGTAATGCTGGATGCACTTGTACTGTTTAAAATGTCACCTACAGAACACGTTCGCATTAAAAAGGGGGGACGGGGGGCCCGGGGGCAGGAGGAAGGGAAGGAGTTAAAGTAACAAAGCAGGCAAACTAAGTATTTGAGTCTCCTCTGTCAGGTTATCATCTCCAACCCCACCCACCTTATTCCTCACTCCCATGTGCAGTCTTCAAGCTGAATGCTTAAGTGAAGAGCATCAAGCTCTTTCTTGATACAGCTTTTATGTTGCCAAAACCAAATTTCTGCTTGCATCTCTTACTTCTGAAGCACTAATGATTATCTGCAAGAAGTATCTAGAGAGCCTACATTGGGAAACTGTAATCAGAAATCCCTACAACCTTTGAAAAGCCATTGACCAACAAATATCCCGGTGCACTTTCCAAACACAGAACCTTTATTCCAACAGGAACTTTCAGTAAAAAATGATGTGTGAACAGCAGACACTGATGTTCACACAAGCATACTGCGTACAACCCAGCAGGCGATTTTTCTGTTTTTCTTGGATTATGCCCTGGAGGTGCTGGCACAATGGAATTTCAATACCATAATTGCTTATTTCTCTGTGTGCCAGCCTCTGAAATAACAGGTAAAAAGAAAAAACACACATAAAACAAACATTCTCTTTTTTAAATTACAGGAATCACAAAATAAAATGTTTTTAATTCTCTAGTTCAAACGATGTAATTTATAACCATGACACAAACAGAGAAGAAGCACAAAAGAAGGGAAAATACAGAAATAACATAACGTTCCCAAGGTTCAGTTTACAAGGACCTCACACTAAGTTTTTTTTTTGTAACTCTTACTAGAAACAGTATTATTTGCTAAAAATGCAGTAGCTGCCAAAAGCTATGATCCATCTAAAGCAAACATGTTTAAGATGGAAATAGAGTGTTAATGCTGAAGAAAGACAGAATTGAGTATACAAGTTTTCTTTTAAAAGTGCTGAAGCAACTGCAGCAGTGTTAAGTTTGTTTTTAATCTTTCCGAGCAAAAATTGATTGCATTTGCAGATAAGCATCTAAATTAGAGAGAAGTACATTAAGACAATAACAGAAGTAATCAAATTTCCAACTTTCTAATTAAACCTCTTTTTCCTGCAGAAGGTTATTGGGAATTCAACACTAGCCTTGGTTCACATGATAGAACAATGGGAAAATTTTCCGAATGGTTGAACGCTAACCCTGACAAGTGTGGAGAGCCAACTACAATACATTATATGGTAGCATAACCTGCCACCCACGTTGCTGAGAGAACAGCTTTCAAACACATGCACCGAGCTGTAAAACCACAAAATCCCTTATTACACATTGTCCCTTACTTAAGGTGAAATACACTATTCCCCCCTCCCCTTTTACAAATCTTGGTGCTTTTTTTAAACCTTCACCTCCGAAGTTTATATAGCAGCTAACTAGACTGTTTTTCAGACTTTTCTCCAAATGCCATTTTTCCTGTTTTGTTTTCTAACCAAAACAAAATTATGTTTTTATAGTACACAGTGAAGCCTGTTATGTCTTTCACTGTTGCTTTTTTTTTTTTTAAATACTACTTCCACCTGTGTGACATTATCCAACTTTTTAAAAGGAAATGTCTGATATATGACTAATTCATTTGTGAAGGCTCATTTCTGGAGCGAAATATTTTCCTTTTTTAATAAGATACATGACTCATCACTGCTAAAATAAACGGTTCCATCACGCTTTTGATTAGAAGATCAGATATTCTGTTATTTACTGTGATTCTTTTCCATTGTTATGCAATATGAATATATTCAAAAAAGATAAAATGCCACAGTATGTGTGGTTATAGACACCGGCATTCATGTAAGTCAGCCATGGCTGTAGAATGACAAACATACCCCACCCTCATTACAACATGTCGTGCTTACTAGCCAAACATCTTTGCCTTTTCTAAAAAACGGTACATTATAATAAAAACTGATAAAATACAAGGGAACCTGAGATATGGTAAAAGTAATAACACTTGTCAGAAAACATAACTGTGAATATGGAAAGTGAACTACTTAATGATTTCAGGAATGCAGATAACCTCATGCTACAAAAAAATCACTAAAAAATTGCTGATATATTTTAGTTAATGATTCCCCCCTTCTACCCACACACACTCCCCCCCAACATGTCTGCTGCTTGAATCACTGCATTCCAAGATAGTTAGAGGATACACACAGTTTCTTCAGGGGTTTTCAGTTGCAACTTTGCTGGCAATGGGAATTTTATTTGCAAGTGTTTCTATTCTACTGACAAGGTCAATTAGTCCAACGAACTATTGGTTGTTCTGTCTGATAGCTCAGTGTATTTATTCAAGCAAGCACTTTTATAACCCACAATTGAATGCAGACAGTTACCCTTGTAAACACAATTGTCCACAGGGATTTTCACTACATTTTGGGCATGTAAAAGAAAAACATGCTTTTCTTCCTTCAGCCTGATAGCACATAAGTTTGATTACGACTTCAATTTCAGGGAGCAAAGGGTGGGGGTGCTACTGTTTTAAATATATATATGATCTATTGTACCTAAATGTACATATTTGGACCAATTCCTAGGAGCCAAAGAACACAGACATTTGACTGATCTCTCTGGGAGCTCCAAAAATTTGGTAATGCTATCAGAGAGAAACAGATCAGCATCTCTGCTCTATGCAGGCACTAAAAAGAAAAAGCCATGGTTTAAAAGAAACAAAGAGATGCTATATGTAGCACTAAGGGTTAAAGGCTAGATAAAATGCTTTCACAAAAGCCAGAAGCGCAGGGGAGGTAAGGGGTGGCAGTGAAAATCAGCTGCAGAAGTTGGTAGAGTTAAGAAGTTTTAAAAGACGAGCTATGCCACAGCTCCATCAAGAATTTTTGTAGGTCAGCAGCACAACCATGCTGCTGACAAAACATCCAAAGGTGGAAAGTAACAGACCCCAGTCTCACTGACCTTTGATTAACACATACACATAATCCCTTAAGATAAAAATCATCTTTCAGAGAAGTGATTCTTCATTTTTACTAATTAGGAATGGTAAAGGGGCCGGTTTGTTAGCATGCTGCTCTTCATTATTTGACTCTTCCCTGAAGAAATCCTTCAGGAATATCAAGAAAGAAACTGTAAAGGAAACCCAGCAATGTCTCATGGCTATATTCTATCACTTGTGGTATTAGTGTAATACCCAAAAACTTGAAAAACCTACTGAAACCGCCTGGGAAGTCTGTAGTACAGGAGACAGTCAGAGATAATCAATAAGAAAATATGGATTCCATAAAGCAATAAATCCGGTGAACACAGAAATACACATAGCATATTAAATACCTATTAAAGATTTAATCAATATTAAAAGCATCACTGAAAACAAATAGCTGTTCTGAAACATGCTACTAAGAACAGTTGAAACTGATGAACAAATGGGAACAATAGGTTTTAAGGACTGGAAGGGGGAGTGCTTTATTTTTACTTAAGTGAAGGACAAAAACTTTATACATAAGTGTGTATGGTGCTCTACCTTGGTTTTGTGGGGTTTTTTAGGTAGATGTAAACTACACCAGTGCAAAACAGGCAATTCTGGACAGAACTGTCAAGCATTCACAATCTAGAACCAATGAACTTCACAACTGCAAGTTTCAGTCAGACAAACAGGACACAACCCAATGGGGACTTGGGATGTTGGTTCAAGAAATAAGCTGCATAGAATAAAAACAAATCACTTAACCATCCTACAAGATGGGCAATACTATTACCATTCTACAACAGTATTACCATCCTATATTCAAAAAGAGTTGGGCAATACGCTCATTTAAATTTGCAGTTGGTTTCCTATACCATTCTATACTTGCTATAAGGCCACAATTCTATTTTTCATACTTTTTTATATTAGTTTTTTTTTAAAAGTGCAAGTATTTGGCTCTCCCTCTCAGAGGGTACTATCTGGAACCTGCTCCTGTCTGCCAGAGCATTTGTTTATAGGATTGTAATTCAAATACTCCAGTGCAGGCTTGCTTTAGAGCCTAGGAAAAATTCCCCCATAGTATTGGATGACAGTTTCCCTGCATTGATAACTTTTTTTAATCTGAAGTATTAAGCCATCCAAGTGAGAAAAAATTTTACAGAAGTAAAATATAACAAACAAGCTTAAGAAATGTCTTCAAATCCTCCTACTAGAACTCCACACATAGAAGTGATGGAACCATGTAACAAAATACTTGTTACAGAACAGGTATTACACAGCATAACATAAACGATTAGTGTCAAATTGATCATTAAGTCATCTGGCTTTTTCTCATTTGCAGTGGATAAAAATTTTCACTTTTGCAAGTAAAACCATAGATTCTCTTATTCCTTTTCCATGGTGGAATTTAGATCAAATAATCATGAAAAAGGTTGTAATTCTAAGAGAGGTTTTCACATATGTAAAATTCTGTACTTCGATGAGTTCTCAGCCTCTGTATACTTGGGTTCCCTTCAAGAAAGCTCTGTACTTCATCAAATTCCTGCCTTCCATGGAGCTGCTGCCACTTTTTCACATGGTTTTTCCTCTGCTTCAGAAGGTAAAGTCAGCCTGACAGTACCAGAAATACAGGGCCTCCTTAATGTGCCCTTGCCTAATTGGATCCCTCTGTGGCAAGAAAAGGTTCCTTCATAGATTTGTCTTTGAATGCTGGGATACAAAACAAAAAAATCTTTCTACATTCAACATATGCTACAGCATAAAAGTGATGCTTAGTTTTCTTCTTTTCTAAGATCCCATTGAAGAGATGTTTATTTCTCTTAAAATACCCTATCAGAGCAAGGTAAGGCAAAAATGCTTAACATTTTTCATCTTCCATTCTTCAGAATTCTTCTAGATCTAATATGAATCTCACTATTTGTACACACATACCACATACGCACAACAGGCTATTTCAATAACTGTATTCCTTTCTCATGATTGCATAGTAAGCTCCATTCCAATGTATTACTGTTCCATGGTATAAAAAGCAGGAAAACTGCAATCCTGTTCATAATCTCCACAGTTTGAGGCATAGATTAGTTGATTTCCATAAGCATAGGAATGATAAGCAGGTCCTATCATCTACAGTGAAGATGATATTGGCAGGGAACAGCGATGTTATGTCATTAATTAGCCTTTGTTTTGTAAGGAGGGGTTCATGTGAACAATCTAGATTGGTAACATTGTCCCGGTTTGAGTTAGAATCAAACCAATTCTGTTCAGCAATTTTACTTTTCATCTGAGTCTCTGTTAACTAACAGCGCTTTCTGAAATTAACAGCACAGTTTTTTGCAGACAGCGTCTGCTTCTAGCAGTAATAACGCTCGACATTTCGAGTTACTACCAAGGATTGGTGTGCAGACCAAGGTCACTGCTAACTCTTGCGTACCACATCTGCTTTGCAGATTTCTGGTACTGGTAAATTTTAGATGTAAAGAACAGGTACTGCCTGCATTCTGATGAACTAAATCCATACCCAACTAGCATAACA
This sequence comes from Coracias cyanogaster, assembly GCA_033124195.1. Taxonomy (NCBI): domain Eukaryota; kingdom Metazoa; phylum Chordata; class Aves; order Coraciiformes; family Coraciidae; genus Coracias; species Coracias cyanogaster. Next base: position 172,004 of record JAVSBS010003135.1, read on the forward strand.
GCAAGATAACAATCAAAATGAACAAGCTGATGTAAGGACCTCATCTGCAGGGAATCCTAGAGGCAGACAAGAAAGACCAGAGTTTGAAGTTCTATAAAACTAAAGCTTCCTCAGTCTTTCCTTAGCATCAAGTGTAGTTTGCAGAAAGCGGACTGAATATTTTTAATTAGCATTCTGAAGCCAAGGAATAATTAGGGGTCAAAAATGCACCTTTTCTTATATGCAAGAAAAAAAAACACAGAGGGATAGCTTCTGAAATAGCTGAAATCTAACTGAAATACTTGAAGCCTGGTCAGGAATCTAAATAAAGGAGTAAAAACTCAGTACTCCATCTTCAGAGGAAAGCAGTTTAAAATGCACCTTAGAGATGTTTGGTCAGAGACTCAGCAGCAGTTACATTTTCTGATTCATTAGCTTGCAACAGTTAGGATAAATTAGCATCTCCTTTTTCCTCAGTTTGTAAGTTTAGCCTGCATACAGAAAGCAGGCTGAGATTGCTAGGGGCTGAATTTCAGGAAATGTCTAGAGAAGGCCAGCTTGTTCACTACAGCCACTGGACACTCCTAGAGCCAAAAGATTCAAGTGGGTCAGACTTCCTTAACTACCCCTCAGAAAAGCTCCCCAGTCTGGGCATTCCTCTGGTTGATAATTCCCTGCTCCAGTGCAGAATCTCCAGGACGATTGAGGAAGTGGCCCTGTCCGTGGTGCTTGGTCACACTACCAGGTCACCAGGGAGGCTGCTATGCTTGCCACAGCTCTGGAGGACCTGCTTACAAAACAACAAACAACAGCAAAAGGGATAGAAAAGAAACCAAAAAGAAAAGAAAGCAATTCAACAAGACAACAAAAAGCTTAAAACAAAGGACTCGCACTGTTGCCAGCAAAGATACATTTAGATAACAGAGTTTTCACCCGAGTCCTCAAAGTCATCTTCAGAAGTCAATCTTGTTGAAAAGGTTAAGCGGGCTGTTGTTCCAGGAGGAAAGAGTACAGCAACTGAGATAAAGCAGACCTCTTCCAAAGCAATGTTTAATACTAAGAATGATACTTAGTCTGCGATATAGGACCTCCAGTGACAAAGTGTCTTTTTCCTACATTAGTGCTATCCATCACAGCCCAGCAACAAAGCACCGCATACCTATAAAGGTTGTTCACCAAGGGACTTACCCTGTTCCAGCAGCAGGGCTTCAGACTGAATGCCTCCCTAAAACAGCCGAGAGCAAACACCTTGCTGACCTAGGTCACACAAAGCCACAGTGCTATCTGTGTGCAGATTTGCCCTGCTGCGGAAAGGGAGAGCATTCACAGCCAGAGGCTTCCTGTCCCTCCCTTCAATGGGGTGTTTCGGATCATTTCCCTTTAGGCCTGAACATTAATATATCTTATCTGACAGTGTGGATTATTAATACCCTTAAGCAATTTGAAAAGCAAAGTACACATAGCAATGCCATGCACTAGCAGTGGTTTGGCCCTATCACAAATCTCGTCAGTTCTCTGAACGACAAACACCTAAATGGAAAAACATGTCCTACTCCCAATCAAAAATCATGGAAAAGTCCAAAAAGTGTGCTGGAAGAACTAACTCCTACTGGAATAGGAAGGAAATATTTGTTTAGTTGCATCTTACCCAGTTACAGCCAAAACATGTACGACACATTCTGTTAAGTCCTCCACAGGACAGTGCAGAAGAGAATGCTTTGCCTCTTTCAGGGGGGGTTCTGCCTCAAAGCAACTTTAATTTTGGGATTAAACACCAGTGGTTTCTCAGATGTGAGCTAATGCAACAAGTAAGTAACTTTTCAGAAAGTCTGACCCACACCTTCCTAGAGTGTCTTTTACAGTCAAAGACGTAGAACTGGCTCCCGCAAGAGTTTACAGGGGTCTTGCCTTGCTGCGTAAAGTCTCAACATTTTAGGCTGGCAGCAGAAGCCATTGAAACTACTAGGTGAATATAACCTGAAGTACTACCTGCACTTAGCATCACAACACAATCTTTTTATGGCAAGATGAACTGTTGATGACCTAAATGAGGGGTACAAAGACAACAAGCAGGTGAGCGTTATTCAATGAGACCAGAGATCTCTTGAAGCCAGCATTTCACTTACACCCTTTGCAGTGGGTTATTTTCATACCATGAGAAAGTGTAATAACTGGAATAACATACTGAACGGTCTGGATGCTGTTCCAAAAATGCCTCTATGGACTATCTCGTCCATCTAGATTGTTTGCACCATTATGTGGGAGAGCTCTTGAGACTGGAAATGAGAAAAATATTTGCTCTCCGAGCTTGACAGCTGTGATAAAACAGCACTTAAGTCAGGGGAGAAGGCTTACTGCACACAACTGTAGTTCCTCCAGCTGAGCAAGGGAATAATACTGCCAGATTATGACGGCTGTTCTCACCCATAGGACAAGGTACAAATGATTTGCTTCTCAGGAGGGGGGGGAAAACCCAAACAGCTTTTATTCAGAAAATAGTTTCATCTCAAGTTCCAAAAAAAAAAAAAGACACACCTGCATAGCAGATCACAAACTAAAGGTAATCTTATGTTAGTGATAAAAAGTAACAGCATATAGCATTGTTTTCAAAATTAGACCATTAGGAAGAAAACACATGAAGGCATCAGGACTTTCATTAGACACCATAAGCCCAGCAAGCATCCATGGAAAAATATACAATTATTTAGCTGGATTTTCCAACCAGTTAATCAGTCTTGAAGCTAATGGAATCACTGTATAATTAAGCAGATTTCTCTAAAGAGCTCCTAATAGTTCACACTGCTTTAATAACCTGCCTGTATGTCAGAGAAGCTGAAGAAGATAGTTTCAGGACAAAGAAAATTTAAGAAACATTGAGTATCAACCAGTTTAAGAAAGAGGAAAATTGATAGCAGTATTTAACATTACAGTGGTGACAGAGTTAGTCACTAGTCAAAGTACTGCATCTCATTAGTAAGTAGTTTAACCATATTTTCATCAGTTTTGACGTAAAAAGCATATGACCATGTGGTATGCATAAGAATTACTCCTCTCATGCAACATATTACAGTCATTAAAATACTATAAAAGATACTAGTAACTTGTTTCATTTACAAATGCCTTTAAATATATTATGTACAGAATCCTGTGTTTAGCAAGAAAAAAATTAAGAAACACTGCCTGAGAGATTACAGAAGACTAACATGGTTATGTATTTTATTGTTTCTATGGATCTTTAATAACATATACCCTCAAAAGTGGAAGTTTACCACTGTTTAAGAAACTTATTGCAGTTATATGTACAATGCTGTACTAAACACGATCATAAAAAGGATGATCACTTAGTTATTGGAAGAGAAGACCACAAGCCCAAAATCAAACTGGTAATTAAGGACAACAATGACATCTAGTGGGCACTTGGAAAACAGACCAACACACGGAAAAGATCCCATTGCTGTTACTTTTTACACAACATGCAATTCCTCAACTGCGACGATGCAGTTAAGATTAAAAGACGGAATTGCAGCTGATAAAAGTCAAAGTAATGTGATGATTTATTTCTTTCAAAAAGAATATTTAATTTAAAAAGTCAAGACCCTTCATTTAAGTTTCGGGATAAAAGCATAGGTCAAAACTTGAGAGAACATCACAAACCATGGGAAGGTTATAGACAGGTATATAGCGCCAGCATACATGTTTACTACACTTTCCATTCCCACTGCATCTACAACCTTCTACTTATAAGTTGCACTTGTTGGGACTTCAAACACTGAAAAACAAAGTGAAAACAAAAAACCCAAAAGTAAAAATACAAGCCACTATTTAGCATATCCTTTTTCTCCTCATTCCAATCCTTCTGTTACTGTAATACCAGCTATATAAGAGAGGCAAGTTAAACATTCCTCTCCTCTGGAAATCGGCAGCTACTGGCTGATATACTGGGAATCTGAAATATAAGGCTACTGTTAACTCAAAATTAGCAGATACCTGCTCATGAGTAACCTGATTAGTTTACAAGGTGGATTTCTACAGAGGTCACGGATTCTTTTAAATCTGCTTTTACTATTTACCAAAAGGCTGGGAAAAACCAAGCTGTCAAAGCAACTCAAATCTGATCTCAGTTGTTCCATCAAAGGAACTTGTTCTGCCTGGAAGTGTCACCATGAAAAGATAACGGGTGTGACTATTACACTTTTGTACATATAAACATCAACAAAGCACTACAAGTCCCGCTCAGTCTTAAGCATAAAATGTCATGTCTACAGAAATGAAAATCAGATTTTTAATCATCTTAAGAACAAAAATACTACATCCCTTCCTAAATTTCTACCTCTCAGTGACTGTCCAGTATAAAAAACCCACACATTTGAGTATAGTTTCTAATCTTTTGCAAAGTGAAATATCATTTATTAACACATCTGATTGTAATTTACCTTAGACTTCCCATTCCAATTGGTACCCTCCTTGCTCTGTATATGATTTTGGAAAAGTTAGTGTTGCAATTCTGCTAGTTCTCACCATCAGTAATGGCTGGAGTCAGCTATCAGCAAATACATGACAGATTCTCCCTTATATGAAGATTCTCTAACCAGTATAATACAAAGAAAGTTTGTGTAACTGGGGATCAGGCCTTCTGTCCCAATTTGGTTTTGCCAGGGTCTCAAAGTGAGCTTTGAATCAGGTGCTACGAGTTGATAAGAGCACATGCAGGCTCCCAAAACTGAAATCCAGACTCCGAAAGATATTATGCACCATACACAGCCATAACTAAAACCTGTAGGTTTAAATTCAGATTCCTAGTGACTCAGTAGCTGGGCAACCCAGTAGCTGAGCAACACAGCAATGAAAACTTGAAATCATGCCTTTAAGTCTAAAAATGCAAGTATTTAAAAGCTAAGTCACCCTTTTGATGTATGCAATGCATACAGTTTGCAGGTATTTTAAGCGAGATCACAGTTTAACCAATTCTAAACAGCCCTGTTCTGGAAAATCCCACTGTTACGTTACAGGATCTACACATCAAGTCTATTATAACCATGCTGGTAATGGTGCCTGATAAGAAACAGAAACCAATCTAGTACATTTACAAGATAAAAACTAAAAAGCAAACATCAAAACAAACCCAGCCATTTTCACTCACCAGGCACAATGCCATATTTCACCTCCAAAAGCAATTTTACAACACCAAATGTCCTAATGAGAGAGGACTACTTTAAAAGAGAAAGCAAAGCATCATTGACCTACCCGGATTTCCTGGAGATTATGAAAATTATTTCCTACTCTGACAGAGATTTTGCTTGGAGTATAACTTTCATCAGATTTGTAGTCTGCATAAATACATAATGTCTTCACTGTGGTTTTTCTTCTGCAAGAAGCAACAAAAGCTCCATAAGCATCATGAAGAAAAACATTCAGGATGAGTTTGTTGCTAGTTTGTGATAACTAAGGATTTATAGGTTCTAAAACTTAATACAAGTGTGTCTGCTGATTTATAAGAACCCCACTGTTACAGCAGCCAGGTGTTTTTTCACATTGTTACACAGAGTTGATTTCCAATGTTCTCCTTTATCTGCCTTCAGAAGTGTCAGTATACCAAGAAATGTAACAAAAGGCCAAGATACCAAATAAGCACTTGTATGCGATGAAGCATGTTTAGCATATCAAATATGAGCTCTATTATTATAACCAAGAGTTCTCCAGAAAGCAAATAAACAGGTGACAAACACCCTAAGAGTTCAGTTAAAGAAAAAGGGCTGAAAGCGTCCTGCACAGATTAGAATAGGAAAAGGTTTCTCAAACAACCAGTTGTTAAATTATGCAGGACTACTTAAAAACAGTAATCTACTCTTCAAATTACACTCTAAGACAGGAATTCAGGAAAAAAAAAAAATGTCACCTTCAGTAGGTAAATGTGAAACTGTTACAAGTGGCATACTATTAAACATTCCTCTTTTTTTTGCTTATTTAGGCATTTAGTAACCATAACATTTGAAAAAATAATTTTTATAAATGCTGTCTAACTGGCTTCTTACCAGTTGGGTAAGAGGATTAATCCAAGAGTCCTCACGTTTCCAAAATTCGTATCTTGGTGAACAGCAATCAATATAAAGTTATAAAAAACATCCTAACATACAGAGTCATTTTTAATACCTAAATTGGATGTTCACCAAATGAGGCTGTGATCCATCTGACTGCCAGTAAGTTTCTAGATTATCATCTCGTAACTGATCCACTCCAAATCCTAAGGAAAAGAAAAATGTGAGTCTTGAATATCCCATTTCCGTGATGCAGACATCAGATAACTTTTCTTCAGCTACTGCAAACTAAAGTACGTATCCTAAGTTGTAACATCAGGAAGCGCTTCTAGATATCCAAGTTGTGCCTATGCTTTTGTGACAAAACTTAAACAGGACAATCTGTCAATTAAAGCTCAGTACTTGAGTGTCTTTAAATTTCTATCCCCTGTTGCAGCCTGTGGGGTTTGAAACGATTCAACATGTCCTGGAATTTCAAATGGTTAAGTAGTAATTCATACTAATTGCAATAACAACACTTAATGGTTAGGCTTTCCCACCTAATCTATAATCTAACTGCTGAACTAAATGAAAATCATTAACAGAGACCATTCATTCATTATAAAATTTTAGCCAAATACAACATTTTCTTTTCAAGTAGTCTCCTAAAATATTTTTACTTTTTCAAATTAGTAGCTAGAACAAGTAATAGCTGCCAAAAACAGTATTCCTGAAAGTTAATGCTGTCACATTTAGAAGGAACAGCTCCAAGTCTTTATTTTTCATTCCCTCATTATCTGCCTTTTTACTAATTACATCCTTTGATTGATTGCCCACACTAGCTGCAGCTTTAGTTCAGCAGTTAAACTTTAACCTGCAATAAAAAAACCAAACTATCTTCATTGCTTGAAGCAACGACACCATATGATATTTTTCTCCAAGATATCAGACCAAAGATGTTCAGCCTGCGCACAATATCATGACATAGAAGGATCACTGAATCTAGGCTGCAGCAGGACATCAATTCCTAAGAGATATTTCTGAAACAGCAACTCAACCACCTCAAATGAAAAGAAGATTTTTCAGCTATTTTGAGCAGGTCTAAGTTATCCTTAACTGCACCTCAGGACCATTTACGACAGTTCCATTTTACTTGGAGGATTTTAGGGAGCCACACTATGATGACCAAGTCCACAAAAAGTTTGAACAGAACATTTAGGTTGCTCAGCTGCATAGTTTCTCTAAGGTAAAAGTTGAGGAGACCGAGGAAAAATCCCAAAGTACACAGTACCAGTTGTGTTTCCGTTCACATGGTTTAGCTTTTTCACTGTGCAAGTAAAAAATATTTAATATACAATTAGTAAAATATCTGTTTTGCAATATGAAATATTTCCTCAGTGTAGGATCTGATATAACTTCCATATTGCATCAAATAAAGTAGGCCAAAAGTATTTGCAGTGGCTACCCATACAGCTACACTATAGCAGCTTTACTGCTGCATTCTGTATGTACATCTTTTTATGAAAACATAAACCACTACCTATTCCAGGGAAAAGGTATGTTCAGCTTTTTACATAATTTATTGTGATTTTACCTGGCTTACAGGATGAAAGAGACCAAACTGCTTGGGAGCCTATTTCTCTAACAGTACCAGTCCTCTCTAACTGCTTTGGATCAGCACCAGGTGGTGTCTTGTTTGGGGTAGTCATTTCTAGTAAGAGAAAACAAGTGAGTTAGTTGATAGGTTTTTAGCTTGGTGAGAAAATTAAGGGGTTGTTTGTTCACATAGAGACTTTAAGTCTTTGGCCTTGCACTTACTAACAACAGTCAACAAAATGTGGTTTATACATATATGTATACATCTTGGCATGTCCACAGAACCTTTTATTTTTATATATAATAAAATAATATATAAAGTAAAAAATATATCCTTAAATAAGAGCTTCCACATACATATAAGTTTTGTGTCCCAAAAAATGCAATACACACTTGGAACATTCAGAAGACTTATTTTACTTGTATCATTCTAATCCACACATATAGAGTTAGTCAGGGTTTCAGGATTTGGTTTTGTACAGTTTTGTTCGCTTTTAAGAAATTAAAACAGACCTTGTTGATTTAAAGCCAACTTTGTCCCGTGCCCCACCCCCCCCACCCCAATAAATACAACTTTATTTAAATACATTAAATACAACTTGCTTCTGCACCCCTCTCCCCCTTACACCTAAAGTTAATCTGCAAGTTCCAAAGCCTATTTGGAAGCTAAGGCAAGCCTGCCCTCCTGAAGATATTTCCCCTTAAAAACAGGAAATGAGAATTTAAACAAATTGCATAGTCTAATTTGGTAGGGATTGGTTACTGCCACATTTATCCACACTCCATTTCACAGCTTCACAACTTCATCTGGAACCATTAACCTGCAACTTGCGCAACATTGAGTTTCAATACCTAGATAACTACCATATATACTACAATCATAAAACCCATAATCATGCTGGGTTTCATACAGTATAGAACACCTTACTACTTCCTAGAAAGTTCCTTAAAAGACATTTCAAAAAAGTTCCAAAGAAACGTAAGTTCCATGCAAAGAACTACACTGAAAATAAAAAATCAAATGTAAAGCACTCAAGAGTCAGGGAATTAGCACTGACTTCTACTTACATGCATGACATCATATTATGCTAAACTAATCTCAGGAAAAATGTCTTTTAGTACCTCACCCAGCTAGCAAATGAGGTGCTGAACTAGGTATACAGAGGATCCAGACCTTACCCACCACACAAGTGATACAAGGCAGAGACAAGATCTTCTACGTAAGAGTAACTCTGCAGCTAAAAACCTGCTGGCCACAGGAAATTTGAATTGTGAAGTGTCCACACGCATCGTCAGCACAAACATTTCCTATTGGCTCTTGGCTTTTTCTTGCCCTCATTTTGCAAACAAACTTGAGACAGACTTCCAGGGATTTTTTGCAACTTTCTTACATACAAGACTGCAGTCTTTACTGCCATAAAAAAACCTAAAGAAATCATTACATATGTAGGAAAATCTAAATATTGACAACAGCAACTGTCACAAAAGGTCACAGAAAGCCTAGCTCAAAACCAACCTCTCAGAAAAGCAGATTGAACTCACACAGCTAATCCTGCAGCTATCACATATACATCACATATCATGTAATTCAGATACACTAATCCAAATGTCATCCAATTTTCAAAAATCAGGAAAAAGATTTTTTTTAAATCTTTGCCTGTGCAGAAAAGTTGTGTGGGGAAAAAAAAAAAAAATCAAACTTAAAAAAACCAAACCACAAAACATTTAGCCATTCCTATAACAAGTCACTAGCACATAAATCTTCCTTAGGCACTGTATTCAAATATTATTTGCTTTAAAACTTCTATCAGGTATTTACAGTAGGCTCTTAAAACATAGCTGTTCTCTATTGAATTGGCTACACCACTGATGATCTCCAGATTATTATCCTAGACTCCTGAATTTTAAAGCTCAAATCACCTACTAGTCCAAACTCTGTGCTACTTTGTTACTTTTTTGACAATGAACCAACCAAGAGGTTGAGTTGCTTTCATTTTAATTCTCAGATTTTCATAGAAACCAATAATGCTGTTCTTCCCACTTCTAAAACTATACATAGAAAATTCAATTTCACAAAGTAAAGCTAAACTATTCGATACATCTTCAAAGTATCACCAGCAAGACTTCACACTCCTTTAATAGTTTTATTTCAAGAGAAAATTACTAAAAACTTACAAATCTGATAGCCACATCTTCATTCCTAGAAATAGCTATTGTCAGATCAATTGAAAACACTACCTTAAAAGACATTAAAAAAAGGGGCAAACATCCCATGAAAACCCACCCAAATGAGGCAAATCACAGGTTATTACATTAGACTATCTCAGAAAGCTGATTACACAGTGTTTTTATGAAAGTTACTAGAACTTCAAAGTATCTAGAATCCCTTAAGACAATGATGTTGAGATTTCTTATAAGCTTCAGCATATGCAAGGAAGTTTTAAATAACAGTGCCAAGATTTGCATTGCACTGGTTCATAAAAGCTTGAGGCATGTTTTGGGGATCAGAAATACACAGCAAGAAATGCCATCCAAGTTGCCCAATGTCTTAAGATGAGCTTGCTTCCTTCTAAGAGGCAAAGCTACTCAAGACCCAGATTTCAACTCCAAACCACTGCTGGCAAACAAGTCAGCTACAAATTCCACATTAGTGGCATGAAAGACAGAAAATCTTTAATATGTGAGCTAATCAAGTCAGCTTTTCACGACAGAACTTCTGTTGAACCAGCTTAGCATCAATACACTCTGTTTAGCTTCACTGAAGATTCCCAATACTCTAAGAATTTTAAAGCAGAAACCTGAGAGAAGTACTAAGAAAAAAACCACAGCAACAGGCCAGCTCACCCAAGTAATGCTTTTGTGCTTCCGCTAGCAAAGAGCCCAAGTTCCTCAGTGTGGACAACACACAAATACTTTAAGTCACCCCCCTCCCTTGAGCTTCCTATCCCTCAGCATCTTCCCTGGAGAAGTTTGCTCTTTTCCAGAGAGCATCCCTGTAAAGTAGCAGCCATTACAGATGTTTTAACAAACATACAGTTCATAAACAGAGTGAATTGGATTTGAATGGCTCAACAGTCTACCCCTCACAGTCCAAACGGCCAGGTCATTCTCAGTGTACCAGTGGAAGACTTGTAAAAGGCACATACCTGAAAGCAAACTCTTCACTAAGCTCATACAAAACTCTTCTGCAACACACGGAAGAGGAGATAGCGAAGGATACATAACAATCCTGAGAAGCTACTAAAGCTCCTTAAAAATCCAAGCCAAAAGAAACTTTTACCTATTCCAAAGCAGTTTTCTCCAACTAAAATTTCTAATTCCACCATGTTAGTATGCACAGAACTATGTTTAAATGCATACCTGTAAGGCCCTTTGAGAGACCAGCCTGTTCTCAACAGATGTCTGTCCAGTCATTTACTTCAATAAAAGATTTCACAACCTTTGGGCACAGCCAGTTTCAGTGTTTCATCAAATGTTTTGCTTTAACATCCATTCCAAGTATCAGCTTATAAAACCAAGCATGATTTGTTCTCTTGCTCTACAAAGAGCACACAGATTTGTCAATCACCAGCCTTTACACAGCAACCGCTTCACAGATGTGAGGGCTCTCATCAAACTTGCTCTCATTCTTTCCTAGTGCACCTTCACCTTCCAAGTTTCCCTCACAAACCAAGTTTTATAAACCTAATATTCTTGCAAAATCTAGAGATCCACATACTATGGTTAAAAAAAATAGCCATACCATTGTACCCAAGGCCCTTACTCAAGGCAATCACTTTCCTCATCTTTATATTTAATCGCATCTGTTAAGATGCCAAAATAACATTTGTCTAATTGAAAGGCCATCATATTACTAATTTTTAATTTACTATGTACTACAGCGCTCAAATGCTTTTTTGGGGATAGAGTTTTCTGTTCAGAAACATACATCCCACTAATTTTGCCTTTGATTTTTCCTCCCAGTGCTCTCCTCCTCCCTCAGTTCTTGTTAATTGAGTTTAATTACACTGATTTCCAACCTGCCATTGACCTTCAAGATCATTTTGAATTCTGACCCCAAGCTGTAAGGTGCTTGCAATCCCTTCCAGCTTGGCAACACATCTATTTTGTGTTCACCATTACAGGAAACAATTAAAATACATTCAAAACAGAACTCACGAGGAGGTCACTTTGTGACATATCTGTTTAAAAGTGAACTGTTTACAAGTCAGCTTCAGAAACAATTTTTCAACCAGCTGTACAAGATCTCACAAAAATTACTTTTAGACCACATTTCAGTGGCTTGTTTTCAACATCAATGCAGACAACGGCAAGAGCCCTGTAAAACTCAAGACAAATTGCTTGTATTCCCTCCTCATTAACTGCACTGGCTGCTGCAAGAAAAAAAATTGGTTTGTTAAGAACAGTCTAGATTAAACTAGTCCATTTTCTGTTCGTATATTGTTTTTAATAGCCTTCTACTTACTGAAAAATTCTCCTCCCAAACCACCTCGATAGAATCTTTCAGGGGTCCAAAGCTCAGCTAGTTTTGCTCTTTGTGTAATTATTTTGATTGCATTCCCACCACACCATTTTATCCAGTTTCAACAAGTATCTGACTACAACTTTACAATCAAAACTGAACAAAGGCTGCACTGACTGCAACATCCACAATTTAGAAGACTTTTTCCTGTTCTTCTTAACAGTAGGGGATTTCATACCTTAGACACCCTGATTTTCATACATGCACTACTAATTTTACTTCACAAGTTCCTTTCCCTGTTCTCAGTTTCTTCAAATGGACCCTTCTTGAAGGGATTAAGGCCTTTAAAGATCTCAAGGCGTATCTAGAGATTAGCCTTACTATGCTTCCTGCTTTTTTATTCAGCTGTAAGATTAATCAGTAACATTGAATATTCAAATTACTAATTTTTAATAATACTGGTGTTCAGTAGCAACATATTTCAGCAACTAGCTCACCTGTACATCTGATTTCTGATTAGTCTCTCAACACCATTTTAAACACCTATTATTTTTACCCTGCCTTCAGGACACTGCTTTAAGCCTTTTCATACCAGTGAAAATTACTTAAGTCTTTATCATAAATATACATACATTTCACTAAAAATAAGGTAGTTGGAGCAACTACACAAAGGAATTACATTAGTAATTTATAACCACTCTAAAGAAGTACAAGCACTAGCTTCCCAAGTTACCTAATAAGGATATAAGCTGTTCTTTAAAAGATGCAATCACTTCTTCACAAGTGCTTATATTAAGTGAAAGCACTCTTTAAAAAGCACAGTAACGAGGATGAAGGGGGTTTGATAGATCAAGCCACTTCTACTCTTTGATAGCCCTCCTCCCACGTCTTCTTTCTACGACTTTTAATTACGACTTTAAGTGTTAATTAATCAGCTTTACAACACTGTATGACGGCCGTGACTCCGAGGCCTAGAAAACACTTAAACATTAGAAGCCAGCCAGCAACACCCACCCTCGAAACACTCCAGCTGCGCCTCACCGCCAGGCCACGCTCCCCTCCGGCAGCCGGGGGGGCACCGGGCTGTCCGTGCAAACACCCCGGGCGCACAGAGGGAGGAACCCGGGGGAGGCACCCGGTCAGGCAGCCCCGGGAACGCTCCAAACGCCCGCCGCACCAGCCCCGCGGCTGCCGTGACGCTTGGAGGCGAGACGCGGGAGGAGAAGCCGCTCCCCGGTCCCGACTGAAGGAAGGCGGCTACATGCTGCGCTTCCCTCTCCGCCTCCTCCCCTCAGCCCCGCGGCTCGGTACGCAGCGGCGGCCCCACCTGATCCTCGGGCGGGCGGCGGAGGGCGGGAAGAGGCAGCGGCGCGCGACCTCCCCTCAGAGCCGGCGCGGGCCCGGTTTAACAGGGGAGAGGGCGGGAAGAGGCGGGGCGAGGCGGGGCTTCCCGCCCCGAAGCGGGGTTCTCCCCTCAGTGCCGAGAGCCGCCGTGGGCCATTACGGGCCCGGTTTTTTCCCCGCTACGGAGCGCCGGGAGCCGCGGCACCCACCTCGGCCGCAGAGCGCCTCGCCTCGCCCCGGCGGCTCCCGGAGATGGCGTCACCAACCGTCGCGCCCCAGGGCTGCTGGGGGCGGCGCCGCTCTCTATGGTGAGCCGCCCTCGCGCTCCTCTCTATGGTGCGCGGCGCAGGCTCCGCCCTGTGGGGGCCGCGGCCATCTTGGCCGGGTGGCGGCGGGAGCACGTTGCGTGCCGGCCCGCGGGACAGGGAACACGGTTCCCCGCTGCGGCCCGGCCGGGGAGCGGTGGCGCCTCGCCTCTCTCTCCAATCTCCCGGTAAGCGGCCTGCGGCGGGGCGGGTGGGGGCATGCGGGCCTTCTCGCACGGGAGGAAGGAGGGTAGGGAGGGAAAAGGGCCGCCTCACCCTGCCGGGAGCCGCCGCCGGCTGCTCGTGCTGCTGGCCTTGCCTCCGGCCGCTGGGCTCGGCCTGAGGGGCGGCCTCCTGCCGCGGCCCGGGCCTCGCCCCCCACGCACCCACCGTGGGAGCGGGGCCGGCCCACAGCTCCTCAGCGGGCTGCTCCCGGCCTGGGCTGATGCGCGGCGGCGCCGAGCCGCCCTGAATTCCTTGTCTTCCCAGCTCAAAGAGAGCCGGGCCTCAGGCTCCATTGAATCGAGGACTCGCTCACTCCCGGCGTGGGCAGGGCCCGGGCAGAACGATGGGCCCGCGTGGGGTGGAGGCCGAGCCTCCCCGGGCCAGCACTGCCCTCGCATGCTGTTGGTCATCTCTGGCGAGTTGTACGTCATCTGCTTGGGCTTTGCCGTCTTGTCAGCAGTCCTGAGCCGGGTGGAGAGAAAACGTTTCCTTCTGCTGCTGGGCTCAGCCGCAGGAATCGCTTTCGTGTGGAGACCCTGCGTGGGCTCCTAGGGGCCGCGGAAGGGAAAGCCGGGGTCTTTTTCCTGTGAGAGCAGGAGACTTCCTCTGCTGGAGGAAGAAGCCGTGTTTTGCTTCATTTTGGGTGAAGTTAATATCTCCATGGGCGTACTTGTGCGGTGAGGAGATCAGGACTTCTTGCAGGTTTGATAAGGGCACAGAGTAAGGTGGTTTTTTACAAGGTATGTGTAAAAAACCAAAAACTTGGCAGGGCTTTTCTGTAGGACCATGGTGCGGTTTCCTCTCCGGAATGCACTTGGTTATTTCACCTGCAAGTTTCTGTGACCGTGTTCAAGTTTCTCTGCTATGATTTTCTAAACGAGTGGTCGTGAAATACTTCTGAATTTTCACGTGGTATGTTGCTAATTTATGGGTTTATTCCCGTGCGTTTTACTTCGTGTTAAAAGGAAATATTAAAGATTGTGATAATTAATACTGTTCTAAACACACCCACTCCTTATGCTGTGTCAGTATATTTGACCATATGCTTTTCATGTTAGCTTGTATTTCTTTCCCTATTCATGTCCTGCCCTATGAGTAATATAATGAGTTAAATACAGTAGGGAGATTTGGGGCTTGTTTAAACTTCTTTTTGGACATTGGCTCAGTTTCTTAAACAAATGTCAAAACCTTAAGCATAGGCTAGTTCTTAATTCTTAGTAGATTTTGTTTGTACTTGTAGCATTTTCTATTTATTCTGCTTTGACACTTAATGTAGTGATCTCCTATATGCAGACTGAAAATCTGTTCTTAGTCTTTAATTTACGTGTTCTTTGGGTATTCTAGATCTAAACTTTTTTCTTCTTGTTGTGGAGTGACTGTATGTAGTTCATTAGCAGTGGATTGAGACACAATTCTTGAGATTAATTATTTTCAGAGGAAAGTGCGAATGCTACTCATTCTTCTTGCCATGGCATTTATCTTTGAGGTCTGATGCAATATAATTTAATAAAATGTTAACTGTTTTTCTGCAAAGTAACTAAAGTGTGGCTCAGTTGTAAACACAGATCTCCCCTTCACATAATTTAATTGTATTGACTTTGGATATGTTTCAGTCTTTTTTTTGTTTGTTTTGGTTTGGTTTTTTCCCGCGTTTCTTTATGTAAGTGAATAACTCAATGCAATTACAAATCTTTCTTGGTCATAATTGACTTAGTGAATTCTAATATAACTCTAATGCCTGTGGAAGAAATAAATATTGGTATTTCTTAATGCAAGTACACTACACTTGTTCTACAGATTGTGTATTACTGTCACCTTTTGTGACAGGTAGCAAGGTCTGCTTACATGCCTTTTTTTCAGTTTCTTCTGATGCATCACAGATAGCAGCAGTTGTGTCAGAGAGCCTAAGAATGATGGCTTAAAATGCTTGTAATAACATGTTTTGTGTCTTATTTTTAAGGATGTTTTAGTGTTTGTATTAAGTGTCATCGTTGCACTTAATGAGCAGCTTTTGGCTTCAATAAATTATCCTGTGAAGGTTTTTAGCACTTTTTTTTTTTTTTTT